>SNQJ01S0005295.1:38078-55893 GCA_010110895.2 Picea sitchensis
GCTTTTATCTCTTACCAGCTGCTTTTACCCCCTGGGCCTTTAGCCCCTTCTTCCCACAGGATAAGGTGTAACCCCACAAATAGGTCATCATAATGTCCGGACTAGGGGAATGGGATAGATGAATGGGAGATAAGATGTAAAAACGATAATATGATGGGAGCGGACGATGGCTCTTCAAAATCCCCCCTGGTAGATAACCAAAACCTATGGGTACAATCTTGCTAGGGTACCCTGTCAATCCCCCCAACCATGGTCAAGTGGGTTAGTGTAAGATCCAAGTAGTCGTCATAAATGAAAGGAATTTGATGCATATATCTGAAAGTTATAATGATCAAACATGACACATACCATGATACCTGGACCAATTACCTCATGGAGCAAGAGTCTTCTCCGATACAGGTCCAAGCCAAAGGTGATGGATGTTGCTGCTGTTGACAGGACAAGTCCGATGAAGAAGAAGAAATATGGGCCCTCCAGGGCCATGCTCAGGTCAATCATGCTCTCGGTACTCCATGTCTAGGACCTGTGGGCCTCGAGACATGATCTCCTAGTTATCCCTAGAAATCAAGGATAACACCATCAATGGGGCTTTGTTAATACCAATTCCTGCTTCCAAAAATTTCCCTCCCCTTTTTTTTTCCCTCTACTTTCCCTTTCTGGCTACTTAGTCGTTTTTCACAAAATGTCTAGGTGCGCGGGTTGGTGAATTCATGCGTTCAAATTTCCACTGATGTTTTTATATCACATATCCGACCGACTGCTTCCCCGTTCCATATTCAAAAACTTTTTCGATCATGGGTTCCCGACTAGGCGGGCTCAACATTTCACTTCCATTGTTCTGCCCCCTGCAAACAAGACCTAGACTTCCCCAATATACAAATTGACAACCAAATTCCCCTTTATTTTTCTCCTTTAATTTCCCTTTCTGGTTACTTAGTTGTTTTTCCGAATATGTCTCATGATTTTATATCCTGAGTTCGACCGACCGCTTCCCCATTCCATACTTGGCCACTATTTCCATCATTGGTTCCTAGCCAGGCTTGCTCAACATTGCGCTTCCATTGTTCCGTGACCTACAAACAACACCCAGAGTTCCACGATATACAAATTGACCACCGAAGTTCGTCATCATGCCTTGTTTCGTGTTACACATTTTGCAGTCAAAAGTTTGAAGACATACAGTTTGACCATTGGGCCCTCACGTCTCCTGAGTATAACTTGTGACCCTATTTTGAAGCCCGAACAATCGCTTTCCATTCTTGGCCATTTATTGGAATCTCTTTCGCGGGTTGGCGGGTTCACGAAATGTCCAATGCTTAATTGTTGTTCGCCATCCTCACCACCTTCTCACTTCTTTCTAGATATGCAATTATTAATCTTTAATGCTAATATCTCATCTTGCAGGAATCGTTAAGATTGTCATTAATGTCCGAAAAGTTGGAGGATATCTGTCATTATTACGAATTAAACCAAGATTTGCGGACGATTGTATTATCCCTTCTGAGTGCTCATTTCAAGAATCATGGAATCTCTTTCACGTGTCATCTGGTTGGTGGCTTCATGAAATCTCTAATCCTTAATCTCTCTTCGTCGTCACCGCCACCTTCGCACTTTTTTCTAAGTATGAAATTAGTAAGCTTTAATGGTAACAACTCATTATGCAAGAACTGCAGAAATTTTCATTGATCGAAGAAAGGCTCGAGGAGATCTCCCATTGACACACATTAAACTAAGATTTGTAGAGGGTTATATTATCCCATTTGAATGTTCATTTCAAACATCATCTAGAGAAAATGGACATTCTCGTTAACTTATGGCATCATTTCGACAACAGTTCTATCCAGATACAGTAAACACCTTCGGGAACGATGACCAGAACTTCTAGTGGTCCAGGGAATATTATTACTACTCATCTCATTCCGCCCCGAATCAAAGAAGGAGATGGTCCCTTGGTGCGCTGAGAGATATATTTCAATCCAAATAATTTCAAGGCAACCCCCCCTGCGTTGATGGTTGGGGAAGAGGTTGATGCGGTCGATTTTGAGCCGAAAGAAGATGATTTGATGGGCGATGACATGGAAATGGATGATGGCAATGCAAACTTTTTTCCCACTCCTGCGCCCAAATTGAAATCCACCATAATGGGGGGCACTTCCCGGCTCAACGATGGTGGCCCTAACAAGACCAAAGGAAGGGGTTTCAGAAAAGAAACATATGCTAAACGCAATAACCGCTTTGCAGCTCGAGAGTTTGAGTCTCTCGACTCAGATGGCAGTCCTTGCCCTCAAAGATGTATCCTTTCCTTTCATTTTTGGGGTTTTGGATTGGGTTTGGATTTTTCCCTGGTGCAGGCTATGTCCCTGAAGTCTTTGACTGTAAGGAAATGGTCTCTCGGTGCATTGAGAGATATATTTCAAGCCAAATAATTATTCAATTGTTAGACCACTCTCATGTTCTCTGGATATACAATTAACATCTTAGGGGTTGAGGACCAGAAATACCAGTGGTGCAAGGCATATTCCTACTACTCATCCCCTTTTGCCCTCAACGAAGTAATTTGGACCTCTGGAATTGCTCCTGCAGCCTGTGCCCCTGAAGTATTTTCCTATAAGGAGGTGGTCGCTTGGTTCCCTTCCGCCCATAACAAAGTAATTTGGACCTCTAAAATTTCTCGTGCAGGTTGTGTCCCTGAAGTCTTTGACTGTAAGGAGGTGGTCTCTTGGTGTGTCCTCACTTTCAGTTTCAAGCTCTTTTGCTTGCCCTACAACGTTTTTTGTCTTCTTCCTCATGGGAATCTTGTGAGAACTACCAATTTTACCGTGAGGAGGGTTCTTATCTCCTTCTGCGTTTGAAGAATTCTGGATTTCCTTCTTACTGGGGTGGGCCATTGGAGCGATGTTGTGGGATGTCATACTATTGGCATTGGTAGTCAGGGATTGGACACTCTTCTCACTGGGGAAGTTTCCTTGTTATTTGTACAATTCATTGGTGATTTGCAATGTCTCTAGGTCACCAGCGTCAGGAGCAGGAGTGTTGTTGACATGTTTCAAGACAAACAATTATTCCACTACGGAACCACTCTCTTTTTTCTTTGTCACCTCAGGTCTTCCGCAAGATGTTGCGATTGTTGCAACCAACATTGACCTTCAAAGGAGAATACTGCAAGGATTTCCTAAAAAAGCATGATAATCAATTTTGTATGCATGTTCAAGAGCTTGCCGATGGCTCCTGTATGTTGTCTCACTAGATGCACAACACATAATTGTATGCAGGTTTTTGTTTTTTTGTAACTCCTCTACCTATATTTATGATAGATATGTTCAATGCTTCAGTACAAAGAACTCAGTCCAATGTCTATGGATAAATATATATTACCCACTATTTTTTTTATAGATTTACTATTAAAAAAATTGCCTTGGAATCTTGGTTGGTGCTTCTTTGTTGGATTTAACACCTCTTCTTGTTTGCATGGTTCGATAGTCTCGTAATTCTTAAATATTGTATTGAATCAAGTAATTTTATCAAATATGGAGCATTGAACAATTATATGGCAATGCATTGTGTCGATTCTATTTGTAATGTGCATAGTACATAGCAACACTAATTCATGATGCACGAGTTGGGGCTGCGCCCAAGAAGTTTAGCAAACAATCTCTTATTTCCCTTTCGCTTCCTTGATTCCTTTACTCCAAAAGGAAAGATTTTATTGGTTGTCCATCCCCTGGCCTCTATTTGCGCACTTTTACTTTCTTAATGAAATTACCAAATTTCTTCTTCGCAAATATTTAAAAAAAAATGATATATGCTAGCTGAAGTCAAATGGGAATATGAAATCAACCACAATATTAAAATTCAAGTTCGTCGTTGTTATACTTACGGTCAAGTTGAAGGTACAATAAGTTTATTTCTAGATATGAAATTATTAAGCTTTAATGCTAACAACTCATCATGCAAGAAGTTTAATACTTAAAATAATATTTCAAGGAATTAAACAATGTATCAAGAACACAGTTACTCCCACAAGTTGCAATAAAAACAAATCTTCAACAAAGCATTTGCTCACACCCTTTTTAATGATACAAGCACAATAGAAAATGAGTAAGTGGATAAAATATTGGACTAGAAAATGATAATTTTGCAACAATGGGGCTTGTTTGAGACCATTTCCCACTTACAAAAATTTCCCTCTGCTTTATATTTTCCCTCTTATATACTTAACCAAATTCCCCTTTCTTTTTCCACTGTAGTTTCTCTTTCTGGTTACTTAGTCGTTTTTACAAAAACGTTTAACTGTGCAGGTTGGCGGACTCATGGGTTCACATTTTCACTCATGCTTTTATATCACGACTCCAACCGATCGCTTCCCCATTCCATATCTAGCCACTTTTTCGATCGTGGATTCCTAGGTAGGTGGGATCTAGATTGTACTTCCATTGTTCTATGACCTACAAACAGTACCCAAACTTCCGCGATACACAAATTGACTTTCAGACTCCCACATCATCCCCTCTTCCATGTTACACATTTTTCACTCAAAATTTTTGAGACATACAATTTGACCGTCGAGGCCTCACGTATCCTAGGGAACCCTTGTCACCCTATTTTGAAGCCTGTCTGACTGCTTTCCATACTTGGCCATTTCTTGGAATCTCTTTCGCGGATCGTCGAGTTGGCAAGTTCACGAAATCTCGAATTCCTAATCGTTGTTTCCTGTATGAAATAATTGAGGTTTAATGCTAACAACTCATCATGCAACAAACGTAAATATTTTCATTAATGAGAAAAAGGCTTGAGGAGACATTCAGACTGACTATCCCTACACAACTTGTCCAGAAACATGTAGAAAATATCTTGTCAGGTAATGGGATATCTATTACAAATTTCAATATATTAGCCATTTTTTCCCTCTTCTATACTTAACCAAATTCCCCTTTATTTTTCCCCTCTACTTTCTCTTTCTGGTTACTTAGTCATTTTTCCAAAAATGTCTAACTACGTGGGTTGGCGGACTCACGGGTTCACATTTTCACTCATGCTTTTATATCACGACTCCGGCCGACCACTTCCCCATTCCATACCTAGACACTTTTTCGATTGTGAATTCCTGAGCAAACAGGCTCTAGATTGCACTTCCATTCTCCCATATTTCGTGTTACATATTTTGCACTTAAAAGTTCTGAGACATACAATTTGACCATCGGGGTCTCACGTCTCCTAGGTCTCACGTCTCCTGGGGAACCTTTGTCACCCTATTTTGAATCTTGTTCGACCGCTTTCCATACTTAGCCATTTCTTGGAATCTCTTTCGCGGATCGTCGGGTTGGTGGGTTCACGAAATATACAATTCCTAATCGTTGTTTCTTGTGCCCACCACCTTCGCACTTCTTTCTAAGTATGCAATAACAGAGGTTTAATGCTAACAAATCACCATGTAGCAACCGTAAAGATTGTCATTAATGAGAAAAAGTCTCAAGGATACAGTCACACTGACTATCCCTACACAACTTGTCCAAAAACATGCAGAAAATATCTTTCTAGATAACGGGATATCTATTACAAATTTCAATATATTAGTGAAAATGAGTCCAAACGATCGTTTCCCTATTCCATACTTAGCCACTTTTTCGATTGTGGGTTCTCGGACAGGCGGGCTCAAGATTGCACTTCCATTGTTCCATGACCTGCAAACAACACCCAAAGTTTCGCGATATACAAACTGACCGCTGGACTGCCCCATCATGCCCTCTTCCATTTTACACATTTTGCACTCACAATTTCTGAGACATACAATTTGACCGTTGGGCCTTCACCTCTCCTTAGTATCCCTTGTAACCCTACTTTGAAGCCCATTCGATCGCTTTTCATACTTAGCCATTCCTTAATTGCTCTACCTCGTCCCTGCCACCTTCGCACTTGTTTCTAAATATGCAATTAGTAAGCTTTAATCCTAACAACTCATCATGCATGAACCGTAAATATTGTCATTAATGAGCGAAAGGCTCGAGGAGATATCCCATTAATATGCATTAAACCAATATTTTCGGAGGGTTATATTATCCCTTTTGAGTGTTCATTTCAAACATCATGGAATGTCTTTCGCGGGTTGTCAGGTTGGCGGGTTCATGAAACCTCCAATCCTTAATTGCTCTTCGGTGTACCCGCCACCTTCACATTTCTAAGTATGCAATTACTAAGATTTAATGCTAACAACTCATCATGAAACAACCATATAGATTTTCATTAATGAGAAAAAGTCTCGAGGATATCTCCCATTCACACGCATTGGACCAAAATTTGCGGAGGGTTATATTATCCCCTCCAACTATTCATTTCAAACATAGTCTAGAGAAAACAGACGTTATCGTAAACTTATGGCAGCAACTCGACAATAGTTCTGTGGAGATACAATGAACATCTTCGGGCGTGAGGACCAGAACTTCCAGTGGTCCAGGGCATACTCTTACTACTCATCCCCTTCTGCCCAGAATGAAGTAATTTGGACCTCTAGAATTGCTTGTGCAGGATGTGTCCCTGAAGTTTTTGACTATAAGGAGGTGGTCTCTTGGTGCGCCGAGAGATATATTTCAGGCCAAAGAATTATTCCACTGCAGGACCACTCTCCTATTTCTTTGTCACCTCAGGTCTTCCACAAAATGTTAATATTGTCGAAGCCAATATTGAACTTCATAGGAGAAGACTGCAAGCAATTCCCCGAATTGTCGTCGAGTCTTTCCTAGGTTCCTGGAAGACCCAACGATAGTTCTTGAACAGATCACAAGCTTGCAAGTTAGTTCATTTAGGAATCCATTCCGGGAAATTTCCTAGTTGTTTAGAAGAATAACGGGACATGAATCCACAACATATATTTTCCGCGTGATTCTTTATATTTTGTATTTTATAGTCAAGGAACAAGACATTTTTTAATTTGGAAAGCTACTTTCCGTTGAAATCTGTTCCCAATTGTCACGATTCAAAGAGGAGAAGAAATTGTATATGTCATCCTACATGGTGTTCGCGATAGTGCAATGATGTTCGTTTCCAAAACTGTTTGTGTCCAAGAAGGTAAACTATGAATTCGACCCAGTAACCTTCTAGTACCATACCTTATGGAGTCACAATGCCTCCCATTGTTTTTATGAGGTTTTTAATGACTTTGTCTAAGTTTTCAAAGATTTATTGTTAGGAAAGGATGCTCCCCACATGTCTGACCAAGAAAGCAAGTTTTGGACAGGAAGGGGACACTTGAACAAATGGATAATTACAGTGTGATAATGGTTTTTGGCTCCAAGGAAAATCCTAGTTTCCTTCCATGTCACATTACAGACATAATGTTTGTTATAGAAATAGCAAGGCGATACAACTACTGGTTCCATTTTTTCCATGAGAAGAGAAAAAATCAATTCATTCCTCTGCCTTGGAAAGTCGGGGACTTCGTGTTCAGGAACGCCAACAAGATTAACGAATTCACATGCCATTTTAACAACTTGAACCTAATTTATGATGAAAGGATAAGAAGGTTCGAATCTAATGGGATTTTTTTAGAGCATTTACTAGCAGTTGGCTTCAACAATTCTTTTATCCAGACATGTCTGAACGAAGACAGAGACAATGATGAAAACACTGATGCTCCTGACGCTGGCGACCTAGAGACATTACAAAGCACCACTGAATTGTACAAACAACATAGAAAAGGCCCCGGTGAGAAGAGTGTTCAATCCCCAGATACCAATCCCAAGAGTAGGACATCCCGGAGCATTGCTCCAATGACTCACCCCAATAGAAAGAAACCAAGAATTCTTCAAACGGAGGAGGAGATAAGAACCATCCTCATGGTAAAATTGATATCTCTCACAAGCTTCACATGAGGAAGAAGAGAAAAAATGTTGTAGGGAAAGCGGAAGAGCCCGAAATTGAGAGTGAAGACATGGAACTTGAGATTGATCTAGATAACGTATCCTGCAACGTTGATCAGCCTAGGGATGTGATCCACCATAGTCCCTCAATGGAAATAGTTGAGACCAAATTTTTTTATGAAGATGAATCCTTCTTATTCCAGAGCGTTGTTTTTGACAACGAGTCTAAAAATTTAATTATTGAAAATAGAGGTGTAAGAAATAAGAAATGGAAATCTCATTCAGAGATTAACCTTAGGAAAATGAAGCCATCCCAAATCTCCCAACTTCACCGAGCAACTGAAGATGCTCTTGATGATTCCATTGGAGGCATCGAGGCGGAGAATGCTAGACTGAAGGACCGACTCAAGGAATTGGAGGAAGATTTGATTCCTATCCCATTGCTTTCCAGTCCTTTAGCAATAGCCATGCCTACATCTCATTGTCCAGTCATGTGAACAAACCATATCAAAGAAAGAATAATTATTCAGAAAGCTGACCGAAATAGACTTAGCCAGAAGTACCAACGAGGTCCAAGACCCCAACTTAATTGTCAACTCCTTGTCCTTAACAAAGCAAGCCTTCAATGAACAAGTTGATATTTTTAAGGGGTTGTATTTAGAAAAGTTTTACAACATCCTTGAATATGGTGAAGATGACATGGACAACTGGCTAGTGGACTATTCAGTACAAAATGAAGAAATTGATCAGGCTTTGTGTAATATTTCTATCGATCTAAGGGAATTAGAAAAGGAGATTTTTAACATTAAAATCCGGGATGAGATCAACGTGGCCCCCATGAGAAGCTACATTGAAGAATGGCTCCAAAGGGAAATCTACAAGCTCACCGACGAAGGACAACAAACAGTTGGTACGATTCCAGTAACTGTCGACGACAACAATAAAAATGCATCAACAAGAAAATAACAAAGGGGGAGATAAATACCATCATAGTAAGTCTATATTGATCACATCCTTCTTTGTTTATCAATAAAGTTATTCCACCTCTTTAAATATAAATGTCTGACCAAAGACTGATAACTTCCAATTTCTTCTTTTCAGGTCTTGCTCTCTACCGTCGCCCACTTCTTCTTTCTACAGTCCTATTTCTTGTACATATTTCTTTTATGGTCCGGGGGAACCCAATCCCAGTCTATATGACAAACAAATTTAAATTTCCAGGAATATGTAACAAACATTAATATTTTTTGATAAATTTCAAAGAAAACTACTTTGGGAACAATCTCGACAATGCCTTGTAACCTTGTTTTCGGAATGAAAAAATAGTTCTCTTTATGCATGTCAGTGATATTCTTTTATTTTTATGTGGTCATAATTTTGTATCATCAACTATGCTAGATGTCAAGAGATTGTGTTTATTTAATTTCAATGTTTAATGTGTGTGATTCCTGGTCCTATTTTCCAGAAACCTTTATTTAAAAAAAAAAAAAAAATATTTCTATCATTTTGTATTGTGAACTATACACACCCCAGGAAAAACTTAAAGAGGAGTACCACATCTATAAGAACGCAATAGGATTGACATCCTCATTAGGTTTCCGTTTCGGCCCTAACAAAATGCATAACTTCTTGGAGAGAAATTGCAGATCAACCTCTGACAATATATAAAAAAAAACTAGCAAACACAGAGGTCACACAAGAAGATCAAAGAATCTTCAAAAAAAAATATTTGTTTCTTTGCCACTGCATACAACTTTATATATCCTAACACATATAGAGACACACAAACCGGATGATCTATTTAATAGAATGCAATGGATGTTACTTACTTTGTCCATTGTAAAAATTAAAGAAGTGACTATGGAAATTGTACTTAACTCTAAATATTGGGATGAAAGCTAGTTAGAAGTATATAGAGATCATTATGAATGAATTTCATAAATACGTGGAAGAGATAAAACATGCAAGGTAACGATATATCAAGTTACACGTGATGGGGATATCTGTGCTCTTTCGTATATGTCTATTGTACTACTGGTAATAGGAAAAAATACAGAATCTTATTAAGAAAATAAAAGAAAAATGGATTATGCAAAACACAATATAATTAGAATGAAAATACTTTCAAAAACTAAATGGTTTCAATGCCAGAATTGCTCTTGGAGCCACGTGTCATTTTCTCCATGGATACCACATGTACTTTATGTTGCTTGTCATCTGTCCATTGCAGTTTCCATTTGCCTCTGCTACTTATTCCCTCATCCCTATACATTTATTCTCATTCTAACCCGACAAGGACTATGCTGCCATGCAACCCTTCTTTCTGGTTATGTATCAAATACGACGCAATTACAAATTGAGTGATAATAAGTCCGTAATTTCTAAATGTTGCATTTAATATAAAAAAAATCAAGAATATTATAAACTTGTTCATATTATTACATAAATAACATTAAACTTATTATATATTAAATTTTATATAAGAAAAACAAAGAATATTATAACCTTGTCGATATTATTACATAAATAACATTACATTATTATATATTAAATTTTATAAACTTAATATATATTAAATTTTATAATACTATCATATATATATATATATATATATGAAAAGAAGATATAAACTTTATATATATAAATAAAGATTAACATATATAAATATATTATTATATAAAAAAACTATTATTCTTATAATAAATAAGATTTTATCTTTAAATTTTTATGTTTGTAGTACTAAATATTATATATTAAATTTTAGATATTTTAAATACAAATATATACATATTTATATATATGGAAGAACAATATAAACTTTATAAATATAAAGTATATAAAAAAATAGAGGAAACATATAAACTTAAAATGTGTATTTAGAGACATTTATAGAGGGAAGATAGATGGTGTTTTAGGGGCTTTATGTAAGGTCTTCGTTTATGGATGTGAGTGGGCGTGGGTAGAAAGGGTTGAGGTAAAAGTTTGCAATGTCAAACATTGTTTCTCTCCTCAATGAACAGAGTGGTGAGCCCGAGTGGTGAACAGTTCCATGTTTCTATGTTTTCGTTATAGAAGTTGAGACACTTTGGGGGCATGAGCCAAACTTCATCCAAATAGTGAACCAACTAGGGGCATGAGCCAAACACTCAACTTCAAATACATTCATTTTAATTACAATATTTGTATAATCTCAACTAACAACATTAATATGAAACTTGCGATCAAATCTTTTATAATCTCAATTAACAACATTAATATGAAACATTCTTAATGAAACCTCCCTCGAATTACTTTGGCATTCCCATTCGCCCGCTTAGGGGGTATGCTAGTATTAAATTAAGAAATGACTAGAATGCATACAATTCATAGTGATGGTTCGGTCATCGTCATTAGATCATAAAATATTCCATGCATTCAAAGTCTCTGCAGTCAATTAAACACTGGCAGGTTGAATTGTGTTGAAGGCAACAATGAACAATGTCGATCGCGTTTACATCAGACTTCCACTTTGCATTCGTTCAATTGGCGTATTCTTCCTGGATGAGTATATAGAGGGAATTATTATACAACTTTATCAACATAAATTGCTTATGAATGCATCTGTGTTCATAGTTATCACTATCGTTAGCCGCACATAATGATGGACCCCCCTGCACTCTCACACACACATAAGATGCCAACATGATGACTTAGTACAAGCGATATCAAGAAATCTTGTTGTGAGAATGGGGGTTTCCATGGAAAACGCCTTTAATAGCAAAAAAAATGGTAAAATACACCAAAGTACCTTGGTGATTATACCGCTTGTTTCTAATGGAATATCTTCTTATAGATACTTGTTGTATCTAGCTCGATATGCTTCTGTGACAAAAATTACCTCTCTTGTAGTTTGAGTGCAAATAAACTCTGTAAGAGCATTGTAGTCTTTGGACCAACTCTTCAGTTCTCTATGCATAATCAGTGCATCTCGTTCTAGACCATAAAGCATCCACATAATTATTGCATCATGTTTCAAGTAAGAGATAACTGACATTATATGTTTACTATGTTAATATGCTAATTTTTCTGCTAGCTTCCCACTTTTGATTGTGTGTAAATTAATGTTTTATTAGGAAATGGAAAATACAAAGTTACACAGAGCTTGGAAATCTCCAAGGGAAACTGGATATGACTATTTCATTTGTCCAAAATTACGACGCACTTTGTATTCACTAATTCAAGGTATCGAGAAGTAATATGTTGTAACCCATAATGATAAATACATTTTGTACCTGTAGCTTGCCATGAATCTTAGAGTCCATAATATTGATAAGATCTTCCTTGTACATTCTTTGATAACTCTCTCTTATTTCTTTCCGTTGGGAGGCGTATCTATGAGCTAAAATCTTTACCAAGCGTTCTTTATCTACTCCCCTGCATATGAGAATATATTTATCTCTCGTTATACGATACAACATATGGAAAAAGGGTTTCATATTGAAACTTAAAAATAATCGAGATTGCTACATATGGATGGGTTATATCTATGTATAATGCCTAGAAGATTAGGCACTCTAGCCATTTTTGTGGTTTCAAAGCTCTTTCAAATCGTAGAAATTGCAAAAAAATAGGTATAACACAGCCAAACATGAATGATTGAATATATATGATTGATTTAAGTTCAAACTTGTTGGAATACCATCCCAATGAAAGAATCTTACCGAGACAACTAACCTTTCAGGGCCTTATGAATCTCTTGGCAATCTTGGCTCGAGGAAGGGAAATTTTCTGGAACTGTTACTGTCGACATTCCTCCTGCATGAATTACAATGCACACTCTACAAGGCAGAAAAAATATTCCAAATATGTGCTTTCAAGGACAATATCTGTGCAGTTTTCGACTGCAAGAAAAGCGGTGGCGCTGAGAAGAAATGAAATTAAAGATTAAACATATAGTTGCAGCGAAAATAGTGTAAAGATTTGTCAGAAAATTAATAATTCCACCGCCCAAAAGACGACTTAACTTGGTCGATCGAATTTTGAAGAGTTACCACCACCCATAAATTAATTTCCACCGCATTGAACGCCTTATTCATTTAATGATCGAAGAGTTATCACCGCCATACCATTTCATTTTTGGCTGATTGAATTTCGAAGGGAGAAGCTGACCAACTAATTGTATCCGTATATATACATCTATGTAATCTTGATTTTGATATAGAAGAAAATAAATAGAAAATGATAGGGAGTTCTAAAGAGTGTTAACAAGAGATTGTATACTCTGTTTATGTTTGAATCTAAGTTTGTAAACTCATGATAATGTTCAAATTTATTATAGATTAATTTATTTTGTTGTAGCATGCATAGTTTGTTTACTGTGTGAAAACTTCATTTAATCCTTATGTTGTGCATTGTTTTGTTGTAGAATCTTATTGAGTTTTTAGTACAGAAGTACTGGGTGAATTTACTATTGTAGGGAATGATTCATTGAAGTTATTTTACTGCTGGAATCTGATTTTTTAGTCTTCTCTTATAATTCCCATGTTTCTTCTATAACTTTGTTTTGATGTAAATCCATTTTACACTCTGCTGAAATACTTGTTGAAAATGTTTTTGTAGAATAGAGTATCGATCTTACTATATGATGCAGGAGTGATTCACTTAAGTTTTTGTTGTAACAACTCTTTATTGTTTTCTAAAACACTTGGATGTAGCTTATAGGTGTTGTTATGAAGTGTTGAAACTCGTGTAGTAGATGTTCATTATTTTCTGAAGCACTCCCCTGCATCCTTCATTGTGGTATCAGAGAAAGTAATATTTCTAGTTGCTCGTTGTAAATAAATATAGTTATTTGGAACTTGATCTGAAATGGATACAAACAATAGTTTGGATCAACCACATATTCTTGTTTTGACTGAAAGGAATTATGATTATTGGTTTGTCAGAATGAGAACAATTTTTCATTCTCAATATCTTTGGGAGTTTGTTACTATTGGTTATCTAGAGCCTGCTGACCAAGCATCAGAAATGGCTTTGAAAAATGCTTAATGGATTTTGTTGAAGGAGAACAGAAAAAAAGACAACAAAGCCCTCAATCTTATTCAACAATGCCTAACTGAAACCATATTTCTGAAGGTGTCCAGTTCAATGTCTTCAAATCAAGCTTGGAACAATCTTGAAACTAGATATCAAGGTGTATCCAAGGTGAAGATTGCCAAAGTTCAGAATTTGAGAAGAGACTTTGAAAATATGAAGATTAAGGACAACGAGTCAGTTGATAGTTCCATGACTCCAGTCATGAATGTTGTGAATCAACGAAGGAAGTATGGTGAAGACCTCTCAGAAAAGAGAGTAATTGATAAGGTTCTCAGATCTTTTCCAAAGAAATTTGAATCTGTAGTTGTACCCTTAGAAGAATTTAAAGATATTAGTCTAATGCAAATTGATGAATTGACTGGTTCTCTGGTTTCTCATGAATATAGGATGTCTAGATATGATAACCCATTAGAAAATGCCTTCAAGTCCCAACTGCATGTTACTAGAGGCAGAGGCAGAGGAAGGTCTAGTAGTAGATGAAGAGGAGGTTGATTTGCTAGTCAAAGAGATAGCAAAAATTATTCAGAATATGATGAGAAAACTCAACAAAATCCTCCTAGATTAAGGGGGAATAGCAGTAGATCTTGGCAGCAAGGAAATCAGAGGTATGATAAATCTAAGGTACAATGTTATTATTGTAATAAATTTGGACATTATGCTAATAAGTGTTGGAAGAAGCAAGAAAATGTTGGAAAGTAGTTTGCACACATGACAAAAGAGTCAGAGGATGACCAGAAACCTGTGTTTTGACTTGTAATGTCACCCATGAAAGTTCAAATGATGTTTGGTTTTTGGACAACAGATGTAGCAATCATATGACTGGAAATAAAAACTTGTTTTCTAGTTTAGAAACCAATATTCAGTCTAAGGTAAATTTGGGTAATGACTCTAAGGTAAGAGTTAATGGTAAAGGTGTGATTCATATTTATACTAATAATGATGAAAGGAGAAAAATTGATGATGTTTATTATGTACTTGGTATGAAATTCAATCTGTTAAGTGTTGGATAGCTGATAGAGAAAAGAGAAAAAGTACAGAGTGTTCTTCAAGAAAAAGGTATGTACAATTTATGATAAGTATCCAAGTAAGCAATTGATTTCCAGAGTAGAGATGACAAATAATATAATGCTTCCACTTATTATGAGAAATGATCTGACTGACTCTTTGAATGCTTATAAAGCTAAAGGTTTGGATGAGTCATGGTTATGGCATTTGAGATATGGCCATTCACATTTTGGAGGTTTAGATTTGTTGTAGAAGAAGCAAATGGTAAAGGGGTTGCCCAGTATTCAACAACCAACAAGCTTGTGTGGGAGCTGCATACTTGCAAAACATCACAAGGATAAATTTATTTCTGGAGTTTCGTACAGGGCTAAAGCTTCATTGGAACTTGTTCACATAGACTCATGTGGACCGATGCAAACATCTTCATTAACTGGTAATGTTTATTTTATGACTTTTGTTGATGAATTCAGTTGAAAAACTTGGGTTTATTTGCTAAAGTAGAAATCTGAAGCTTTTGATATATTTAAGAGGTTTAAAGTTTTGGTTGAAAAGAAGAGTGGAAAATATATTAAACTATTGAGATCAGACAGAGGAGGTGAGTATATGCTAACTGATTTCATGGAGTTTTGTCAGTCTCATGGAATCAAGAGACAATTTACTACTCGTTATACTCCTCGGTAGAATGGAGTAGCTAAAAGGAATAATTGAACCATTATGAATATGGTTCGAAGTATGTTGAAAGAGAAGCATCTTCCAAATGAATATTGGGGTGATGTAGTTGTTTTTTCACTATATATTGTGAACATGAGTCCAACTAAGAGTGTAAAGAACCATGTTCCCCAAGAAGCTTGGAATGGTAAGAATAACAATGTATCCCATTTGAGAATTTTCGGGTGTGTAGCTTATGCACATTTACCTAAAGAGATGAGGAGAAAGTTGGATGACATAAGTGAGAAATGTGTCTTTGTTGGATACAGTGAGGATTGTAAGGCATATAGACTCTATAATCCCATCACGAATAAGTATGTTATCAATAGAGACATTGAGTTCAAGGAAGAAGAAGCTTGGGATGGTAGCATTGATAAAATTGTTTTAGGGGGAGATGTAATATCCCATGAAGATGATGATGAAGATGAGCAGGTCGTACAAGGTGGAAAGTCAATTCCACAGTCACATACACCTGCAACAAGAACTCATGTAATACAATCACTAGGAGTCATCCCATCACAACTAAGTGTTGGCAAATTCAGTTAACAGACAGTGAACGCAATGCTTGTCATTGATGGCAACAGTGAAGATGACAAGCAAACAGGCAAACAGAAGACAAGTTCAGAGAGGTGAATGATCGAAAGCAGTGAATGATCGAAGGCAGCGAATGAGAGAAAAGTTGAAGAAGAATCTTTGATCATTGAAGAGGGAGACAGATCTCAGTCGTCAGATCCGAGCGCAGAGCCCGACCATCGTCGGATCAAGGATAACCTGCACGCTCTTTAAAGTGCAAGGAGAAGTGGGCGTAATCACAATATGCAAAATCGCGATGAAATCTGAGCCATTAGATCAAGCCTTGATCTGGACCGTTAATTCTAGTCTGTATCGTGGATCGAGACTTTGAAGTAACAAGAACACTTGACATCGAAAACCCTGATTTCACGATATGCGATATCGCGATTCAATCGCGGCCATTGAATCGAGAATGAGATCTGGACCGTTGATTTTCTTCATGGAGTATCGGGGATCGGGACTTTGAAATGACAAAGTCACCTGACACCAAGAACCTCGATTTCGCGATATGCGATATCACGATTCAATCGCAACCATTGAATCGAGAATGAGATCTGGACCGTTGATCACAGCCTGTGTCGGAGTTTCGGGGATCGCGAATTCAAAAGGCAAAGAACACAATGCAACGAAAACCCCAATTTCTCGATATGCGATATCGCGATTTAATCGCAGTCGTTGAATCGAGAGTGAATCTAGACCGTTGATCATAGCTCATGTCGGAGTTTCGCAAATCGCGATATCAAGGAGACAAGAACACAATGCAACAGAAATTCCAAAATCGTGATATGCGATATCACGCTTCAATCTTAGCCGTCAAGTAAAGCTCAGATCTGGACCGTTGATCTTATACCATATCGGAGTTTCGCGAATCGGGATATGGTAAGGCATGCAACATGAATGTTGAAAATGCGATATGCGAAATCGCGATTGAATCTGGATCGTCAGATCAAGAAATGATCTGGACCGTTGATCTGACCTCTCACGGAGTTTCGGAGATCGGGATTTGTAAGTGACAAAAACTATGAACATCAGGAATTTCGATTTCGCGATGAGTGAATTCCCGACTTGATCTGAATCGTCAGATCTGATTATGATCTGGATCGTTGATCTGATCGCTTTACGGAATTTTTGTGAATCGGGATTTGTAAGTGAAAAGAACATTGAACATAAGGAATGCCGAAACCCGATTTAAAAAGGCAAGAATAATAAAGGTCATCCAACGATGCGGATAAAACTTGACAGTGATCAGAGGGTTACTGTTCTTACTCACAGATTAACTCCTGAGTTTGGAATCTGTTAGCAAAACGGATTCTTGATTGTGAATGAGTTGGCGTTTCAGTTGCAAGGATAGGTGTTCTTTTTTCGGCTGAGGGAAGGCGAAGTGGAACCGTCGGGAAGGTATGCATAAAAGAAGATGAGACAGATTGTGTAAGGTTGGTTGTTCGGGAGGAAAAAGAATGAAACTGTAAGAAAGGAAAAAGGAGAGGATGGGCAATATGAAATTGAGCATATGTGCAGAGTGAAATAAAAATCAGAGCAGAATAACAGAGGAAGTTGAAGTAGAGCAGAATGACAGAAAAAGTTGATGCAGAGCAGACCTG
>SNQJ01S0005295.1:56302-70945 GCA_010110895.2 Picea sitchensis
ATCAGAGGTAAGTGATGAATCAAATCCTACTTTAGCTTCATTAAGAAAAATAATTAGAAGTCAGAAGACTAGAAGTTTAAGAGATTTGTATGAGCAAAATGATGAAGTAGATCAAGTTTGGAATTTTGCATTAATTGGATATGATCCTGTAAATTTTGATGATGTTGTTAAGAAAGAAGTTTGGGTAGAAGCCATGAATGAAGAAATNTTCTCAGTTGTTTTAGTATTTCCAACACTAAGAACGCCCAAAACATATGAGTGTGGTGAACAATCAGGTCATGGTGAACAACAAACATGATCAGAGGTAAGTGATGAATCAAATCCTACTTTAGCTTCATTAAGAAAAATAATTAGAAGTCAAAAGACTAGAAGTTTAAGAGATTTGTATGAGCAAAATGATGAAGTAGATCAAGTTTGGAATTTTGCATTAATTGGATATGATCCTGTAAATTTTGATGATGTTGTTAAGAAAGAAGTTTGGGTAGAAGCCATGAATGAAGAAATTGATGCCATAGAAAGGAATAATAATTGGAAACTTGTAGATTTGCCTGAAGATAAAAATTGTATTGGTGTTAAATGGATTTACAAGACTAAATTAAATGTTGAAGGTGAATTTGAGAAGCACAAGGCAAGGCTTGTAGCTCAGGGTTCAATCAACAACTTAGTATTGATTATAATGAAACTTTTTCAACCTGTAGCAAGGCTTGATACAGTAAGAATGGTGTTAGCCATTGCTGCTCATAATAAATGGTGTATGTACCAGATGGATGTAAAATCTACATTTTTAAATGGTTTTCTGGAAGAAGAGGTTTATGTGAAACAACCTCCAGGATACGAGATTGATGGACAAGAAGGTAAGGTCTACATGTTAAAGAAAGCATTGTATGGATTGAAGCAAGCACCCAGAGTATGGTACAACAGAATTGATGAATACTTGAATAGTGAAGGGTTCAACATGAGTCCAAGTGAACCAACTCTATATACAAAGGTAAATCAAGAAGGTAAACTCTTTATTGTATGCTTATATGTTGATGATTTAATTTTCACTGAAAATATTTCAATAGATGAGTTTAAGACAACCATGAAAACTGAGTTTGAAATGACTGATTTAGGAATGATGAAGTATTTTCTAGGCATTGAAGTAAATCAGTCTGAAGATGGTATTTTTATTTGTCAAAATAAGTATGCAAATGACATATTGAAAAGGTTTAGTATGGTGAATTGTAAAACAATTGTAACACCGATTGCAATTGGCACAAAACTCAGTAAGAATGATAAGGGGTCGTGTTGATCCGACTTTGTATAAAAGACTGGTTGGAAGTCTTATGTATTTGACATCAACAAGACCTGATATTATGTTTGTTGTAAGTTTGATTTCTAGATTTATGGAGACTCCGAAGAGCACTCATTGGAAAACTGGAAAAAAGATCCTAAGATATGTTGCTGGAACAACTAATTATGGTGTCCTGTACACATCATATTCGGATTTTAAGTTGATCGGATATAATGATAGTGATTTTGTAGGTAGTGTAGATGACAGTAAGAGCACATCAGGATATGTGTTCATCTTTGGATCAAGAGTTGTAGCTTGGGCTTCAAAGAAGCAACCCATTGTGACTTTATCATCTGCAAAGGCAGAGTATGTTGCAGAAACAACAGCTGCATGTCAGATTATATGGATGAGAAGGATTGTGACTGAGTTGTTGCATGAACAACAGGAACCAACTCATATGTTTTGTAACAATAAATCAGCCATTGCTCTGTCACGTAATCATGTTTTCCACAACAAAACTAAGCATATTGATACAAAATATCATTTTATTCGAGAGCTGATAAACAATGATGAAATTTCTATAGAGTTTTGCAAATCTGAAGATCAATTTGCAGACATGTTTACAAAGCCCTTAGCAAAGGAATTATTTGAAATTCACAGAAAGAACATTGGGGTTTGTGAAGTGTAATATTGCAGAGTTTTGTTTTTGGGTGAAATGATTAAGAGGGAGAATGTCAAAAAATTAATCATTCCACCGCCCAAAAGATGACTTAACTCAACCTATCGAAAGAGTTACCACTGCCCATAAATTAATTTCCACTGCCTTGACCGCCTTTTTCATTTAATTATCGAAGAGTTATTACCTCCACGTTTCATTTTTGGTTGATCGAAGGGGAAAGTTGACCGACTAATTGTATCAATATATATACATATATGTAATCTTGATTTTGATATAGAAGAAAAGAAATAGAAATTGAGAGAGAGTTCTGAAGAGTGTTAACATGAGATTTTATACTTTTTTTTATGTTTGAGTCACAGTTTGTAAACTCAAGATAATGTTCATATTTATTACAGAGTAATTTATTTTGCTATAGCATGCATACTTTGTTTACTGTGTGAAAACTTCATTTAAATCCTTGTGATCTTATTGAATTTTTAGTACATAAGTATTGAGTGAATTTACTTTTGAAGGGAATGATTCATTGAAGTTATTTATGCTGGAATCTGAGTTTTTAGTATAACTCTATTTTGTTGTAAATCCATTTTACACTATGCTGAAACACCTGTTGAAAAAGTTGTTGTAAAAGCTTACAAGTGTTGTTACACAGTGCTGAAACTTGTGTAGTAGATGTTCATTATTTTCTGAAGCACTCCCTTGCATCCTTCAAGATTCACGATAAACACAATTAGGTGCTGAAAATTTTAAAGTGTCTACCAAAGAGTAGAAAGTCATGAGGGAAGCACCACGGGAATTTTTGTACTGGATAATCGATTGCAAGCAGTGAAAGAATGGTGTTGGCAGTGATTATCGCAGGCTCCTTGAAAGGATCTGATGTAGTGATAATTATGTCCACAGGAGGAAGCTTTGAAGTAGATTCTCCACTATATCTGGTACATAAAAGAAAAGAAAGGGAAAAAACAAAAAACACCACATCTAAACAAACCATATCAGACTTGAAAAACTATGAATATCTGTTACATGCATAACAAACGTATCCCTGCTTTTATATATATTACATGCAACTCCAGGTTTTTATCCCTTAGACAATCACTAGATTAAGACGTGTAATGGTATTCACTTGCATGCAAGTCTCTCTGGATACGTTTTGTAATCAACAGGCAGCCATCTCAGGTTGAACTCAAGAGTCCACTGGAAAGCAAACCAGAGCTCGCAGGAAAAGGCTAGAATCCAAACCCCATATTTTTCATCAAGGGGATTCAATAGACTATATCCCAAGAAGGACAGCATAAGCACTTAAAGAATTTTTAAATAGATCTATGAGATCTATAGGAGTTAAATTCCATATCTAAAATTCTTGGTAAATCTACAAGTTATTTCTAGATCTGTTGAAAAAAATTCGTGCACTAGATTTGTGACTCTGTAAAAGCTTTAATAAAACATAAATATATCCAACAAAATGGCTAGAAAAATGCTATTTTTTTACTGTAAAAGCTTAATAAAACCGAAATAATTCTCAGCAAAATAGGTACCTCTTACCTTCGATTCTAAACAGAAAAACACTGTGTGGTTTTGATAAGTTACTAGGGTGGTTTTGAGACAGATTGAAGAAATAGATTTCTATGAATTTTTATCGATATTTTCACAAGAATTGCTCAACAAGAGAATTGGAGACGTCTCAATCAATTTTTAGATCGGGCCAATTTTACGGTATTATTAGTAAGTTTTTAGGGCACACAAACTATGAATTTATTTTCTCACTAGACCATCTGTGGTAATGTATTTCTCTCTTTTCGGCACCTTGGTCTGAAATATTTTTATGACAAATAAATGACTATGCTCAGATCTATTATCAGACAAGTTATCATTGACGTTTACA
Source organism: Picea sitchensis (assembly GCA_010110895.2). Lineage (NCBI taxonomy): Eukaryota > Viridiplantae > Streptophyta > Pinopsida > Pinales > Pinaceae > Picea > Picea sitchensis. Next base: position 60,134 of record SNQJ01S0005295.1, read on the forward strand.
TTTCAGATACTAGTTTGCAATACACATGTGGCACATTTGAGAGCAATGATAATTACACCAATAAGATCATACCTCCATATGTAATTTCATCGATAAGTGTAGAACGGTTAGACGTTGAAAAGTGAAATCTGGCTAGGTGATTTAGATACTCCAGATTTGGAACAACCTCCTGCAATTTCAACTGTCTCTTTACTTCTGGCAAAAGATCTGAGGTTTGTTTTCTTCTAACCAAAAACTATCTGAACCAGGCTTACAAAATAGAGATACAAGCGTTGTAGTTGCAACTTGACTGAGACTGGTATCAAAATCTAAATAATGGTAAGATTTGAGTATGACAGTGCAATAGTAAAATCATGTCATGGACAGGGGAAATTAGTTGAATGATCGACAACAACAAACATACTTTGAAGTTGCTTCAAGAGTTCATTGAAAAGTAGATTTTGAACTAACTTTATGTCATCAAATTTGACACCAATCTGAATGCCTCTAATGGAGATAGAAATTGAATAAATATCTGAAAAACGAAACTTATTTGAGGATATTGTTGAATATAAGCATAGTAGCAGAGAAGAAAGTGGCTCTAGAATATGAATCCTTGAGACTTGGGTTTCGCAGATAAGTGCATTGTGATAAGAAGAGTTGCATATGGTATCCACTAGATATGCAGCCTGCAAATTAGCACGGTCAACATGTTCACAGGCGTTAAGGGTTTTCCAGCGGGATCATAGCACCTACAAGCAAGCAAGTTATCTTCATGGTTTAGTTTGTTTTGAAAGGTGGTCAGCATATCTGTCAGGCCTCATCGATTTTGAGAAAGGGTTGTGATTTGGTTGGAAGCCACTAGAGATGCAGCCTGCAAATTAGCACGGTGAACATGTTCACAGGCGTTAAGGGTTTTCCAGCGGGATCATAACACCTACAAGCAAGCAAGTTATCTTCATGGTTTAGTTTCTTTTGAAAGGTGGTCAACATATCTGTCAGGCCTCATTGGTTTTGAGAAAGGGTTGTGGTTTGGTTTAAGAGGGATCTCATTGTTCCAGAATACCTAGATGAGGTGGATGCCCATGCCGTAGTCCTTGGTCCCTCAATAATATTTATTAAGTTCGTGAAAAAGAAAGTAAAAGAGAAGTTGAGGAGCAGGGGATTTTCAAGCAGCCTGAGGAATGTTGTCTGTCAGTTGGATTTTAAATTGTTGTCATGTGTGTGCATTGTTTCATTTTGAGCTTCTCCCTCCTTCCGTACATTCTCTAAGTTTTTAAAAGAATTATCCTGCTTCACCTCCATATCATTGGCTTTCTTTTTCACACTTTTTAATAGGCTTATTTGATTCTTCTATTTTCCCAGTGTTTTCCAACCGTCCTACAAGGGTTTATCTTCTAATTTTGGGCAAGACTTAGCTAAATACCATGTTGAAACCCCACCTTAAACTTATCCCATGCGCAAAGATTAAAATGAGTCCCATGGGATAAGTTTAAGGTGGGGGTCCCATTTGATTCTTCTATTTTCCCAGTGTTTTCCAAGCAGCCTGAGACGACAATTGGCCCGATTTTAATCACATAAATTATTCACAGAGAAAAATGAGTCCTAAAATCCATTGGTGGATGTACCAACAATGCACAATTCACACCTATACCAACTCGGACTTCAACTACTTGACTCCCAAATGAATATAATCTTAAATTGTATGAACGTGTTGAATCTCCTTGTTTGTTTTATGTTTTAAACATATGATTCAACTAAAATTAATCCTCCAAGCCAAATTAATAGAAAATCGAAATCAAAACATGAACAAGGGGGCTGAAGGAATACAGACTTGTAATCCTGCTCTAGCAGATCAGGAAATAGGCTGCTTCTTATCCTTCTTGTCCATTTCATCAGATTTTCCAATCAAGATCCCTTTGGCACCTTTACCGGATTGGTTTTCCCCCAGCACCATCTTCGTTGATCGAAACTCCCTGCAAAACAACCCAAAAACTCAAGATAGTATCACTGAATGGTTTTCTCAGTGACCCATATGAAAAATTCCATATGCAAATAACAACAAAATATCAGAATCTTCAAGTTACCGGATGTTTCCAACAACAAGATTTATATTTTACTCAGAATTCTCCAGCGAAAATCCGACTTCTATATCCCACAAGCGCTCTATGACACCGATGGGCTTACAAAATAGAGATTTTAACGGTTTAATACAAATAATCCGAGGTGTGGATAGAATCTAGCACCAAAATTGAAAGCAGAAAACTTGGGTCGGCCAATGTCGATTGAAAGAATCCAGTTACCACAACCAACAATGGATGAGTTGCAATCCTAGTTTTCATTTCAACTTTATTGTCATCAAATCTATACGAAGTATTTGCCGTGTCTTATTTGCTTTGTCTAAATATTTTTTGTATGTGACTAATACATCACCATGAAAAACATTCCCAATTATATTATTGTCGATATTCTCAATTGATATAGGTGTACATTCCAATGTTTTTAAGACTGTCCATGAAAATCAGATGAAATTAATGTTTAAAAATAAAATATATCGATAAGAATCACATTAAATTAATGTTTGAAAATAAGAGAGAGAGAGAGCATTTACCATAGGACAAAATAAATTTTATTGTGGTGCTTTCCTATTACTTTAAAGTTAACAGCAATTCCCTTTTAGTTCATATCGATTTTCAGCTCCAAAAAAACTAATAACTTAAATAAAGGTAAACATTTGGCATTCCCATTTGAAATTCCATCCATAAAAGCTAGACTATGATTTATAATTTGGCTGGGGGAAAGTTCAAGTTTTTGAGTTTTAAAAGTACACTCACTTGAGAATCTTGGAAGGATTTTTATTGAGAATTTATTCCAAACGCAATGGAAAACCGTTTAAACAATTTCTTCATCCTCGGTATCATGGATATTGGACATAATTCATTGCACCCTGTGGCAATGATAGAATACTTGTGCAACAATATAGTTTGGGGATGGACGTAGTAGACATAAGTTTTGAAAACCCTATTGTATTACAGAAAACAAATATTCGAGCAACCTCTAAGCCTTTTTATCTAGATAAAAGGCACAAGTTCATCTGCTACGACCTATATTCTAAAAGGGTTCACGTTTGTAACCTACAAGGTGAGATTAAGATTTGAGAAAACAATAATATTGAATTAAGATCTAAGTAGTGAGTAATAACAACAAGAATAATGTAAGTATTATTGGGTCTGTACCTTTCAAGATTACTATGCATTGCTATTGATTTATATTTATAGATAAGCTTTATCACAAATAGAAAATAGACTACATTGCTATTGATTTATTAATATTCTTCCACGATGTGCTTCATGTTATAGATGTTATTTATCACAAATCGAAAATAAACTACAAGAAACATAAATAAATAAAATAGTCTAAAATAAATTAGAAGAAACATAAATAAAATATGAAAAACAAGTTGTGGAGGAGCTATAATTATTAAAAAATATATTTTTTTTTTCATATTTAAATAATTTTCTAAATAAAATAATTTATCTTTTAAAAATGATCAATGGAGAATGGTTGGCAAGATTGAAATATTAAGCAGGAGGATTTGTATATAGAAATTATACATTGAAAACTATAGGAAAATAATGAACGTATCAATTGTTTGAAAATAAAATATATTTGAATTAGATAGCTAGAGTTAAAAATAGTTACATTTTTTGTTCCTGTGATTTGTGGTCTTTGTTTATGATCTCTATGATTTCTTGAAAGCTAAAAGAAATTATATATGAGATCAAGAGATGAAAAAAGGAAGCATTTGAAATCTAATGTACTATGATATATAGAATACATAGTTGATGAATTGTTAATGTATACTTTCTTGTTAAGTATGGGGCATAGAAAATTTACAATGTTACAAAAAAAATGTCAAAATCAATACAAAACTAAGAGGTTTCTTTTCAAAGATACAATTTAAAAGCAAGTACTACTCACCTTTTTTTCTTTTTGTTCTTGTTGGGTTTCTTCAATTGCAATATGTTTTCTAGAAATATAAATTAGCATGGTTCTTATCATGGTTCTTAATTGTGACATAGAAAAGACATGGTAAGAAAAAGCACAAGTTGAATGTTGTTAATTGATTAATAAATAGAATACAATGTACATTTTAGAGAGTCTTTCTGGTTGGGCTACATAATCATTGTTAATGGATTTACCCCATTTTCCGTTTTAAGATATGGATTAGATCAAGTATATAGAAACATTTAAAAATTATTTGGAAAATGCGCATAAATAATATTTAGGATAACAAAGTTAGAACTTTGAAAACTATTAATGTATTAATAATGGTAAAGTAAAAAATGAAAGATATATTAATAATGGTAGAGCAGAAAAGAAAGATGAATGTAGGCATACTTACTTGGTTGCAAATTGTTGTCTGAGAACTGAACACATTAATGCATAGCTAATTTGTTATCTATATGCCAAAAAATCACTTAAAATATAGTAGGGCTTGAACTACATCATGATAGCTCCAATATGCATTTGAAATATTGACTTGGCATTGTTCAACATAAAAAAAAATCCAAATGTGGTCAATCACCAGTATGTTTTTCGGGACAAAGTTATTTGTTATTTCTTGTAATTTCTCTATTGCATGTACTCTAATAGTTGCTTGTTTTTTTTGCTATTTCAATGAATTTCAATATTGAAATCTCCAATGATTATGATAATACAATCACTATGCATTGATTGTGCTTTAGCCCTTGCAATTGCTTCAATAATTGATGAAAGAGATGCAAGTGGTGCACCATATACATTTATTATGCATATTCGGCATTGAAAGTATATATTTGATATTGGAAATGTTCAGTTTTGTTATTGCAAATGTTTTTTGTTGATATGATGTCTATATTTTTTTTTATGCAAGTAAGTACTCCATGAAGATAATTTGTTATGTTGAAATTGAAATTGGAAAATTCATTGTTTGTTGGTGCAAAGTTTAGATGTGTTTCTTGGATGCAAAGGATCATATTGTTCATTAGGTCTTCGTCATGTACAATGTCATTGATATGAGCATATAGAATTCGTGTATTCAAAGTTGCAATCGATAAGGTAATTGTGTTTGTTATTGGTGTTTGTATATATCCTGGAATCCACAATGCATTTGTTGTTAAGTGTTTCATTTCTTCTACTATTTTCTTGTTCACATGAAAATTCTTTTATGTTAGTTTATTGACAAGATATAATGATTCCATTGTTTTGACACGTGATAATGTTGTTTATACTAGTCCATGGGACGATATATAACTTGGATCAAGTGCAAGTCCATCTAATGTCAATCCTTGTTATTGGTGTATTGTTCTAGCACAAGCCATTTGTATTGGGAATTGCTTTTGTATTGTAATTTGAGAGATTTTGTTATTACATGCTAATTTTTTTGCAATGCGTAGTATTGGGGTCCAATTTGGGGAGATATCTTTGTCATAGAGTTGATGGTACTTGTTCCTTTGCAATTTACCAATGTCTCGATTTACAAATTCTATCCATATTACATCCACATTTTCCTTATTTTTGGTATATTTTTTGCATATTCCATCGACACCATTAACAAGGCCATCTTCTATGTTATAGTTTACAACATATATCTCAATGAGAACATTATATTTGATTAGGATTTTTATGGCAATGGTATTGTTTTCTCATATGGTGCATAACCTACTTGTTTACTTTCATGTTCATCTATTGCATCAAGAACTACTAGTTCTTCATTTACATATGACAACATTTTTTCCTTATGCTTTTGTACATCCTTGTTCCTATAAAATAGGTATGGAAATAATGGAGCTGGTCTATGGAAATGATCATTTATATATTCTATGTATTCTTCATGTTGTTGATTCATTCGCATTTTGTTAAGGATTTTGATAATTTTTTTGTCTTTTTGGCGCATTGTAGTATGCAACTCATAGCATTTTACTTTTTCTTTCCAAAAGTGGTATGGTGTTTTTTCCTTCTCTAGAGTTGCATACTCAAATATTAGAGAATCTATGATAGGTATAAGTCACGTGAAAATATTATATCAATATTTCCAAAATAGTCTGATGTGCTATGCTTTATTTCTCCTAAGCCTTTGTCAATTTGGTACAAGAATATTGCACCTATTAAAGATACTTCATCAATAAGTATTACATGGAGTTGTTGGCAATGTTTTGTTAATGTGTCTAATTTTTCACTTTTAAGTGAAGGGTATTATGATTTTTTGAATGGCATGTGAAATGCAAAGTGCAGTGTCACATCGCTTGCATTGAATGTTGCATTTCTTGTATACATTGTTATGATTCCTCTCACTTGCATTGGATCATATTCCAATGTGTTATTATACATGCGCATTAGGGAATGGAAAATTGCTTTCGCAGTAAATGTTTTCCCAGTACCCGCACCTCCTGTCAAGAATAAGTGTACTCGTTGATTTAGATATCTTTTTTTAGTTTTCAATTTGTCCTTCACTATATTTGTTTGTTCTCTATTTATCAATCTCAACATTTGATAGAATTATGCTTCTTCTAATATATGTGGTTGTTTTACAATTTGGTAAGGTCTTTCAACTATTGATTTTGCATTTCTAACCTTTTGCAAATATTCAAAATCCAATTCAATGTTGTACTCTTGATAGCGTGCATCAACATCTATTCTTTGATATTTAGATGTATATCTGTTGAACAACTCGTTATCTTTGTTCTTAATTTCATCTATTATGTTGTCAAAATCACTCCATGATGTTATAATTTTGTTGGTGAATTTTTGTTCATTGCATTTTATGATTTCTTTAAATGTTAGATATGAATTTTTCCAAGTTGAGTATTTCTCTTTGAAAATGTTTTCATCAAAGCGATATGGAACGTACAACATCATTTTTTCTCTGTAATAGTTATCAGAGCCTTTATGCTTATTGTACTTCACATATCTTATGATATATGGATTGTTACAATTTCTTCGCTTATTGCCTTTTATTTTGTAGCATGATGCAAAGTATGCTAAGAAAATATGTTCAATTCTTTCAGGTCGTTGTACATAGTGGTTGATTGATAGATAGTGTAACACATTGTTTCCCCCAGTCTGTAAAAATAACTATACTGGCCAAGAACTATGGAAAACTCAAAGATTGTGAATGTTTGATTTAACTGACCTTTGTATAAAAGGTCCGAGGAATGTAAATGATGTATGAATATATGTTGCATGATTGTTGAGAGGGGGATGTGCTGAAAAGAGACCATGATGGTTAATGAGAGGTGGTGGAAGGGGCTGGGAGTGGTTGTGTTAACTTCCACCGAACCAAAACTGTACTGGTTTGTACATGCTCGGGAAAACCAAAGCTCTCTCTCAGGCCCCGAAATGAATTACCCGCCCAAATGGTAGGTGGGGAGGCTCCTCAAGAGTAAATGAGGGGATAGGGCGAACCGCCCATCTATAGAAGCTCTCAAACCTGACCATCCAACAAGGAATTTCATGCCACATGCAACCTCGTAGGAGGAAAGAAGTGTGTAGGGGGGGGGAGAGTGGAGGATAGAGATACGGAGACACACACACACACGACAGGGATCACGGAGGGAGAACCAGAGGAACTCCGAAAAATACAGTGAGTCATGAGCAGAGGAGAAGGAGAGTAACCTTCATCCTGGACTTCCGATGAGCAGGAAGGAAGAGACTGAGTCTCAAAGCATCATGGTCTAGCTCGGGGGTGGCTAGTGGTAAATCCATTTGGAGTCGCTAAGCCTACAGTTGGGTGGAAACGAGCACCCCTCTCAACAGTCATGCCATACTTGATGTTCTTTCTGATAAGTGTTTACATCTCGCATCTTGAATTAAATATAATGGATGCATGCTCATGTTTGTACACTTATAAGTGATTGATTTATGTATAGAAGTGTTTGCCTGGTGTTCCGATCAGCAACAATGAATGCATGCTTATACTTAAATGGCCATAATCGGTTTACGTATAGAATGTATAATTTTAGATTCGATCTTGTTCCTTGGAGAGTTACCCCATGTACATGACCCATGATATGCCCTGGTTTGTTTTCCCGAAGGCACCTCCTTCTGGGAAGCTCCATCATATTCCAGAGCCAAAGTGAGTTTCTTAAAGGGACTACCATTTTTAAGTAAATATGTAAGCTTACCTCACCCCTGTCACAGAGTTCATAGCTCGTTAATCTAAGAAGACCTTTCAGTTAGGTCACCCAACCTGGTGAAAATTACACAAGAATCCGTTGAAGGATTTTATGGCCTAAGTTTGGAAACCTTGCACCAGAAAGAATGGTTCCCTTAGATGTTGGTGTTTCGGCATTTCGGCACCCGGGATACCCAAGGACAAGTTTCCTTGTATTTGCATGTCGCGAGATCCCGACTTGCGAAACCCCGAAATGGTATAGCGTGGTTAGAGTTTTGTGTTTCGGCGTTTCGGCACCCAGGATACCCAAGGACAAGTTTCCTTATATTCACATGTCGTGAGATCCCGACTTGCGAAACCCTGAAATGGTATAGCGTGGTTAGAGTTTGGTTTTTTGACGTTTCGGCACCCGGGATACCCAAAGGTAAGTTTCCTTGTCCTCGCATGTCACGACATCCCGACTTGCGAAACCCCGAAATAGTCCAGTGTGGATAGGTTTTGGTGTTTCGGTGTTTCGACAACCAGGAAACCCAAGGGTCAGTTTCCTTGTACTCGTCAGACGTGAAATCCCGATATGTGGAACCTCGAAAGAAGTATAGCGTGGATAAGTTTTGGTCTTTCGGTGTTTTGGCACCCGAGATATCTAAAGGCAAGTCTCTTGTACTCGCCAGTCTCGAAATCCCGACTTGCGAAACCCCAAAATGATAATAGCACGGATGAGATATGGTGTTTCGGTGTTTCGACACCCGGGATATCTAAAGGCAAGTCTCTTGTACTCGCCAGTCCTGAAATCCCGACTTGCAAAACCTTGAAATGGCATAGCGTGTCTAGATTTTGGATGTTTTGGTGTTTCGGCACCTGGGAAACCCAAGGGTCAGTCTCTTGTACTCTCTAGTCCCGAAATCCCAACTTGCGAAACCTCGAAATGGCATAGCATGTCTAGAGTTTGGATGTTTCGGTGTTTCGACACCCAGGAAACCCAAGGGTCAGTTTCCTTGTACTCACCAGTCACGAAGTCTCGACTTGCGGAACCTCGAAATAAGCTTGGCGATGAATACAGGCTTAGGAGTTTCGGCTCCCGGGAAACCTAAGTGCGAGACCCCCTGTCTGCGCATATCACAAAACCCCAACTTGTGAAACCCCGAAATAATAATAGGGCGGATAAATCTTGATGTCTCGGTATTTCGACACCCGAGATATCTAGAGGCAAGTCCCTGGTACACGCCAGTCCTGAATTCCTAACTTGTGAAATCCTGATATGGCTTAGCGTGTGTAGATTTGGTTTTCAGTGTTTCAGCACCCGAAAAACTGAAGGGTATGAACCCCTCGTCCTCCTCTACCGCAAAAACCCGGTACATGAAACTCCGAAAGGTGGAATGCTAGGTTTTAATTTGAGGCATTGTTAGATGTGACAAACTATTGGTTCCTTTCGGATTTCGGCACTTTGAGAAACCAGAAAGCAGGGGAACACATGCATCGTGATTTCTCGAATCGCGAAAGCCGGAAGCACCTCTCTGGTAAGGCATGTGGTCATAGCCAACGATCACATGGGTAACGATAAGGGATGGTAGGGTCTGCATCAGGCCCCATTGGAATTTGGGGATTATGTTCCTTGGGGAAAAGAAGGAAAAAGCCGAAAAATATTAGTTCTCGTAGTGGGTGTGTTACAAATTGGTATCAGAGCATGGTTACAACACTTGGCCTGCTTGGGCTCATGAACGGGTTGTGCAAAGACGCCATTCAAAGCATTCTTAACAGGAGTAACCCTCTATCTTAACCCCCTTAATCAAAAGTCGAAGTTAAGAATGAAAGACCCCTAGTGTGTGTATGCATGTGAAAAATATGAATATTGTGCGGGTTATGAATGTATGTGAATATTGACTAACAACAAGCATTTTTCTTTTTCACACAAGCAGACGATCAACCGCGGGAAATTTCAGACATATAGAATGGTGACTCACCATGAAGTGGGGGAGGGCTCCCACAATAGAGATGAAGAGTCTGACGAAAGGAGGGTGGTAGGGACCCCTCCAGATCTAGCTGAGACTGTGAGGAGCCTCATGGTCGAATTACAGAGCTGCAAGGATGACAACGAAAGGATGATAAAAGAGCAAGAGAAGCAAATGGAAATTAATGCAGTTTTACCGCAGAGCTTATCCGACATACAAAGGCAATTGCAACATGAACCTGAGACATAGAAACGTGGTCATGTCAGTGACCACACTGAGAGGAGCACCTCGAGAAAGGCCCACCCCAGAGATAAGGGACAAGCGTTGGACGATTCTTCTGGAAAGGAAGCTGGTGACTCGGAGGGATCTTCTAGCAGACGAACTAGTTCTCATTCCCGAAGAAATCGAAAGAAGTGAAAACTTTCCAAGAGTCATAATCTCGAAGAGTTCAAGAAGGCCAAACCACCCTCCTTCGACGGTGAAATAAATAAGGGAGAGGAAGTGGAGGCCTGGCTGCTTGTACTAAAGAAGTATTTCAGAGTCCATAACTTCTCAGAAAACTTGAATGCCCGAGTAGCTACCTTCAATTTGAATGGAAAGGCTTCCATTTGGTGGGAAGACCTTAAGAATGTAAAAGGGATTCACAAAGAAGACCTGTCTTGGGAACGGTTTGAGAAATACTTCAGGAAGAAGTATTTGTCGAAAAAATATTTCGATGAAAACACTAAA
>SNQJ01S0005295.1:72604-84473 GCA_010110895.2 Picea sitchensis
ATGTGACGAACTGTTGGTTCCTTTTGTATTTCGGTACTTCGAGAAACCAGAAAGCAGGGGAACACATGCATCATGATTTCCTGAATCGCAAAAGCCAGAAGCACCTCTCTGGTAAGGCCTGTGGTCATAGCCAACGATCACATGGGTAAGGATAAGGGATGGTAGGATCTGCATCAGGCCCCATTGGAATTCGGGGATTCTGTTCCTCGGGGAAAAGAAGGAAAAAGCCGAAAAATATTAGTTCCCGTAGTGGGTGTGTTACAGATAGGCATGATATGTTTTCTGAATCATCTGGTTCACATTCCAATTCTTTTGGTCTTTTTAGTATAAATGCTCGTTCATATTTTGGTGAAGTATTAAGAAATATACATTTTCTTGAGCTAGTATTAAGTGGCAATGACAATACTATATACACGGCTTGTTATGCATACATTTTTTGCAAGTTTAGTAAAGTTTTTCCAAGTCTTGCAATTGTTTCTATGACATCAACATCCTTTTTTTGAGAATCATTATGTATACATTTAAACATTTGACGTCATTGTTTTGTCTAGTTTTGTCATATATGAACTACAATATGTAGCTGCAACATATGAGTCAAGTACAAATTAAGCATCATTATTTGGATTCCAAATCATTGGAATATGCCGAGAAAAGTTATTATTCCATATGTCTATTGGTTTCCTTTCCAATAAAATTGTTGTTTGATTTAGACTACATTGAATTGCATGGATGTAGTCCTTCTCTGTTATACCTAATTTGTCCAAGAAATTATCAAATGTATATGTTTCATCGCAATTCATAGTTTCTAGGGTATCAAATATAAATTGTGCATTTTCTTTTGTAGTTGCATTCTCAAATTTCATAAGTTCAAGGATTTTTGTTTTTCTCATTGGTGGAGTCGGGAAGTTGAACCTACAATGCATGTTGTTTCTTTTCTTACAAGTTCTTGTATGATGATGGTGTTGAATGCTTTTGAGATTGGTTGTGAGTATTTTTGAGTCACAGGACAAGTACTTGTCCACAAAGCTTTCAATTTCAATGTTTGTATTTGTTCCATAGATGGGTGCATTGTTTATCCATAGTAATCCATGTTCATGTTGACTTCCTTGATTCTGAAACTTTCTTACAAAGAAATAGTCCTTCACTTCACCAAAGTATTTGGATTCGTGAAAAACAAATTGATGTAGAGCACTTATTTTATTTTTGTAGTATCGTACACATGTTACAGGGTCATTCCTGATCAAGTTGTCCACATCATTTTCAGTTGTGAATTTTTTTATCTCGTCTTATTTGTTGTAATTATTTTACTAATGGCTCTCAATAATGCGCATCACTACTATAGGACACAAACAAAGTTGGTGGACCTAATTGTCAAATCATTGCATACAAGTTCTTACGCAAATGTAAAAAATAGTATGGTGATGTATGTATTCTGTTAAGATCCATGTAGCCAATATTTGATTTAAGAATGTGATCTAAGTTTGGTTTTGTTTTAACGTATTTTGCTACAAGTTGCTTTTCTTTTAATTGTCCCTTCCTTATCCAAATCCAAATACAATTAAACACTTGGTTAAGGATAATTCATACTTCTTTGTAGAACATATTTTTTATATGATAGACAAAGTCACGTTCTTCGTGTAGGACTTCCCATTGAACGATTTTTTGATATGTAAACTTTTTTGTAATTTCATCTGGTCGTTTTTTCCCATAAAACAGTGTAGGGAAACTCATTTCCTCTGAATATTTATCTATGAATATGACCAATGGAATATAACCTTCATGAGGAGCAATGCTTATTTGATTATTTTGAAGATCATAAATACTATATGAATCACTAAATCCATGTAGTACAGTCTTTGTGACTGGTTCTTCATAATTGTCATAGTCATCGTCATTGCTTTCGATATCTGTTTCAGTTGCATATGCATCTTCATTTTGATTAAATATTTGTTTCCAGTTTTCATTTATTGTGACATTCTCCATTTTATAAAGCGTAGTTTTGCATAGTCATTTCAATGCCTTCATGACTTTGTGAACACACATTTTTCCAACAACATCAGCACTTTTAAAGACTAGACGCTTTTTCATTTCTATAGCCATCGTATCAGTTTCATTTATGTCACAAGGAAGTGCACATTGAATTCGAGATGTATCAGCAGGTACATTGATTACTCCACCATTCAATCCTAATTGTGGTTTTCTATACTTTTTCCCTAGTTCTCGTATTTGTAAAAATGGTAATCTTGGTGCTATCAATATTTCTTCTAATTCATATGATTCCTTCACTATACGTATTCTTCTATTTCTTATAATCTGTTTTGGAACTGCAAATTTGATAGTTTTGTCATGGTCTAATGACTTTTTTATTTTTTTGCATGTGTACCTATTTTTTGTAGAATTATTTAAGTGTCTTTGTATGTCATATTTTCTAAAATGTGTTTGATTTCATATGACACAATCATAAATAGGCACATCTTGTATTTTTTTCCAATATTGTTGTTCAACCAATGTTTCAAATATGAAATCCGATATCTGTAAAGATTATTTAAGTGTATTTGAAGGTATGGTTTTTTGTTTTGTTTCTTACTGTTTCAAGAACTCAATGTTTCCATTATCATCTTGTATTGTTTTGCGTTTGTCTTTTTTCTTTTTTCTAGATTTGTTTGTTCAAAATCCTTGTTTCTGATTTGGTTTTTGAGTTGATGTAATGATAAACATTTTTTTTTCTACATTTGCTTCTTCAAGATCCTTATTCATGATTCTTTTTTGAGTTCATGCAATGATAAACATGGTTTCTTGTTTTTATTGATTTTTTTTTATTAATATTTATGGTCTCTTCATCTATGCCTATGTTTTCAAAGTCATGTATTCTTTTTTTATCATGTATGCTTAGGCTAGGTATCTTTGTATCACGTTCTATAGTATTTTGTCGCATGATGAAATTGTTTCTAATAAGAGTTTCGACCTTATGTAGAGATCCAAATTTTTTATTTTTCCTAGGTACGTTTGGAAACAATTTTGAATCTATGTCAAGACTTCTTCGTATTTCTTCCAAAGGTTCAAAATGCAAAGGATCTATGTTTTCTTCATATTGGATAATGTGGAATACATGTGGCTCTTTGTTGAAAGAAGAGAATTTAGTTAAAACAATTGACGTATTAGCATACCATATGTATATATCTATATTCAATATATAGCATAGGCAATCATAAACGAAATGGCCTATGTCTACATGTCCTTCTTCATATGGTAGTGCCAATTGTACAATGTAGTGTTGCCAATCTACCATGTCAGTGATTTTTCTATGCATGTCTGTGCAAAACAATCGTTATTCATTATTGCATTGCAAAAGGTCTATGCAATTATGCATCGTAGGTATGGCACGTCATATTCATTTCAGTTCAATTGGCATATCATTTCAAAACAACTTTCACCATAAATACTCTTGAATCCAAATACTCTCTTAAATCCATTTTCTATCATGCTCTCTTGTACTTGTATCCATTGTTGTTATGTCTCTTCATATCGTGGTGTATTTATTATATGTTCACGATGAATTGATGTTGAAATTATTTTCTTTCATAAGAGCGGTTTGAAATGACCACCAATTGGATTCTCATCATGAAACAATATATCGTAAATGTCTTTGTTTAGGTTTGAATTAAAATGAAAATAAATTTTCATTTATGTCTTTGACCAAAGTCTTGTTGGGACTTTTAGCCAATTTGATAACCAACGTATGCAAAATATGTCTCCCCATAGTCCTCTTTGCTTGGGAATTATAAGACTTGAAGCTGATTTTGACATTTTTTCCAAATAAATATTTGGATCATTGATATTATGCATCTCCATTAATGATTTTGTGTTCAATTCATGTCGATAAGATAATATTGCTTTAGTGCCATGTTTTCGCAAACAAATTTTGAAATATTTTATTGTTCCTTCTCGTAATTCTATCGACGTGTATCTAAAATGCAACAGGATATGTATAGTATTGAATAGGAAATATCCTATAACATATGCAAAATTGTTTAAGAGAAATAGATGATGTTGTTCTAGAATTACGTCTATGTCGTTTTTCATGTGTAACATAGATTTTTCCATTGATCTTGTATTGAATAAAGTTTGAAGATGTTCTAATTATTTTTCTTGTATCAATTCCTCATGAACATAATACAATCATTACTTAATGAGATCTTGCAACAAAGAAACAAGAACAATAAAGAAATGCAAATTGCATTTGTTATAATTTTTAACTGAATTGAATTTCGATAGTTGATAATTGTATTTGATCAATGCATTATTGTATTTGATCAATGCTTTAATCAAATGTTCTCGATAAACAATTATTAGATTTACTAGTTTTGGGTATACTATAGTTGCTAAATCTAGTGGTTCTACTTATCCAAAGAAGGCACTCATTTTTCCATTGATCTTGTATTGACTAAATTTTGAAGATGTTCTAATTATTTTTCTTGTATCACTTCCTCTTGAACATAATATGAAAGCATTCCTTAATGATATCGTGCAACAAAGAAACATGAACAATAAAGAAATGTAAATTGCATTTGTTCTAACTAAGTTCTTTTAATAATTCCTAACTGAATTGACTTTTGATAGTTGATAATTGTATTTGATACTAGGATGTGATAAGTTGTGTCTTGATGGAAAATATGAACTTGTTAATTATTAAATGCATTATTGTATTTGATCAACTCTTTAATAAATGTATCAATAAACAATTATTAGGTTTACTAGTTTTGGGCATACTATAGTTGCTAAATCTAGTGGTTCTACTTATCCAAAGAAGGCACTCTAGCCGATTAATGTATTATAGTATAATTAGATTAAATTTGAATAGTAGCTACCAAACACTTATAGATACTAGTTGAAGTCACGACTAGGATGTGATAAGTTGTCTTGTTGGAAAACATGAACTTGTTAATTATTTGTTTTTTAGTTAATTGTGTGGGCACACTCACACCTATCTGGTATAGGAGTAGGACATGGAGGATAGCTTAGGAGAAGATGAGGGAAAGCTAAGTAAGTGAAATGCAATTGATTCAAATCATTGTGACAAGACTTGCATTATAAATGATAACATGGATTATACTTCCACATCATAAATGATACTAGGGATTTTACTTCCACATCGCTTACATTAGGACACACCAAATTATAAAGAGAAATGAATTCATATCCATAAGTACCATATTTAGACATGGATGGTTCAGGAAAATGAATTTGTAATTTCCCATTTTCCTTCGATAATTGTATGATTGTCTTAGACAAAATGAACCATCATGCTTCACTCTAAAAAAAATTGGTGTTTCCAAGTTAAGTTGCATGACGTGAGGATCAAAAATCAAATGAAATGAGACCAAGTGAAACAACAAGGTAGGGGTAACAATAAAACAATGAAGGTTTCTACTAAGCACATGCACTATAGTGCCAAATTGTTCCAACATGAGCCATTCAAGCAACATGGTGGAGGAAACAACAAAACAAGGAAGCATTTGGTAAAATGGCATGTATATGGACAATTAAATAAAGGTTTTATTCATGAGATAACTTTTTGGAAGGGAGTCAAGTCCAAATTTTTAATTTGACTCGTGCATAATTAGAAGAGAGGAAAATTCAAATTTGGGATTTCTCATTTTATTGGGCCATTTCGCTTAGACAAAAGGATTCCTCTCACTTTTAGAAACCCTAGTTTCATAAATTGTCAAAAGATAATGATTTGGTCCATGGGAGAAGGGTGGTCCTAGCACTAATTCGATGTCATGAGTAACTTAGCTCTCCATAGATGCATTTGTAAATGAACGATTAGCACAATTGGTTAAGCAATAGAAACAATGGAGGATAAATATGAGAGAATAAATCGCTACAAGAGCCAAAAGGACATTGATTCCCCACTAGGTTTGTAACATTCGTTTCCACCGCTAGTGCAATGTTGGTCATTTTGATACCGTGCCTGTCAAATTATCATGGTGAAATTGAATGGTATGCATGAAATTGAACTCCTTTTAGGGTGAAGATTCTCCCGCAAATCATGGTGAAATTGAATGGTATGCATGAAATTGAACTCCTTTTAGGGTGAAGATTCTCCCGCAAGAGACTGAGCGTGTCCCAACAAGTTAAGATATAATTGTTATTGGAAACACAAATTATCATGACCTTAACTTTTAGAGTGGGTGAAGATTCTCCTGCCAAAAGATGGGAAGTATTGGGTCCCAACAAGTTGAATTGCTTAAGAAATAATTATTATTGGAAACACAAATTATCAGGACCTTATTGCAGTGAAAAATGGAGGGATTTAGGTCTCCAATGCCACTATCCAATGAATTTTCCAGCAACTAGGGAATTTAATAAAAAAATTATTATTAATTACTTAGACATAAAACTATATACATGCGGGTATCTCAACAACTAGGGAATTTTATAAAAAAAATATTATTAATTACCTAGACATAAAACTATAAACATGCGGGTATTTTAGCTATACTTTTAATGACAATGTTAAAGATGTGTTGGATGCTTATAACGGGTTTTTGATATATATCTGATCGTTTGGAGGATGATTCGTTCCTCCACAGGTCACAGTAACAATTGTATGCACTAGTAATTACGCGGAAAGGCCTATACTTATTGGAGATGGGCACAATTAATCACCTTTTAATTTAAAATTCTAATCTTGTGGCCAACAATTGAAAATGTTGGAATATTCTTAGTCGTCCTCCCAAATCAATGAATGTGATTTACTCTTCATAACTTCCTTGTATTTTTGAATGCTTCAGTTAACCTGTTTACTTTTTAACATTTACCTAATTATATTAAGAAATTACTATACCATCATGTAAACATTTACCTAATTATATTAAGAAATTACTATACCATCATATGATTGCCACGTGTTTAACTAATTAACCTTTGAAATTACCACATTTAAGATTAATTTTTGGATTTCCTCAGCTCTATGTGTGTTTCAGCTGTCTGTGCATTTCAATTTACGAGTGTTGTCAGTATATATATTGATATTGGTTGCACAAATATTCGCTAAAAATACGTATAGTGGGGTGTCAGAATGAGAAAAATATGACACCTGCTCAAATTCTATGTGATATTCAGTGGAAGCAATCAATTGCTTTTCAATCTTGCATATCAAGCTTACTTAAAGAAAATTGTATCACAAGCTTTTTATACAATTTTTTTTCCATAGCTAATTCTTTGGCTCATTTTTCAACTCAAATTATATTTATAATATGGAAAAAAATGAAATCCAGTAAAGCTCATTTTTCAACTCAAATTATATTTATAATATGGAAAAAAATGAAATTCAGTAAATACTAGTGTATATTTATTTATAATAAAATTTTATAAGAATAAATAATTATAATTTTTAATATAATATAATTTTTTCAATTATTTTTGTTTTTACTTTTAATTAAATTGTTTTATAATATAATTGATATTATATATTTTATGAGTTTTTTTTATTTGCGGATTGTGTATAAAGTTGATTATCAATTTTATTAAAAAATATATGTTTTATTGAAGATATCAATTTGAGTTCATTGAAACATGATACGATGACCAATTAAATATTTATGGTTGTATTTAGTTCTAATCACAATGACCAGTTAAATCTAACCTAAAATACTTTGTTACCATGATCATTGTCTAGATCTATTCAAAAATATATGAAATGAGAATTAAAAAAATCACTGACTTTTATCCTACTTGTATATCATTTTTCCTTTATAAATAAATTATTTTAAAGTATAACTCACATTCTTGAATTAATTAGTAATTGTTTTTTCTCATACCCCAGTTCAAACCATGTGTATATTGGTAAGATTGATAAACTAAATTTAATATAAAATATTTGAAAATTAATCGCTATGTAAACAAGGACTGCTAGGTGCCAGGCAGATTTGGAAATCGCTATGTAAACAAGGACTGCTAGGTGCCAGGCAGATTTGGAAATGTACAAATGTAATAATTTAAAACTATAGTTCAAATGCAGTAAGGGTTTTCAAAATTGTTAAATTTATTTTTGAAATTTTAGTAAAAATTAAATCCCCAATTTATATGAAAACAGATCTGAAAAAACTGAAAATATTAACCTACTATCCTACTTCTTTCTATAGCAATTGAGGAGAATATCATTACATGTTTACATAAAAAAAATTAATAAATTTTTGAAAAATATTGTTAAACAAGACAGTGAGTACAGTTAAAGTGACCAATGTCCAAAATAAATATCAATTACAAAACATAGCACTGAAAGTGAAAGAAAAAATAAGTGAAAAAATATGTATTGCAATTGTTAGATTTATTATGAAAGCAAAGACCACTTTGAAAAAAACTCGGACAAATAGTGGGAAAGTGATTTATGTGTGAATACATCAGATCGTTTTCATGACATCTTATTTTATTTTGATGCATGCATTTAAAAAACATCAAGAAAGATTAATATGCTTAAGTTTCATCAAAGGATGATGATGAAGTTCTATCACCCTAACCCTGTTTGTGTCATCGACTAGAAGCAATTCTGCTTTCCCTAGAATACGCTGCATCCATATTATACTTTTACTCCAAGAAAACAATTCCAACATAATTTCAACACCTTTCCAAGTCTATATTCCAGAATGATTCATTAAACCTGGATATTAGAACCTTGGATACTTGAGCTTCATATAAAGCCATGAATTGGGTACACTCATCAAAAACTACCAAATCAAAACCCCATTTAAAAGTGTGAATAGGATTTCTCCGTCGTAGAAATGGTCACATTTTTGGGAACATGTACAAGTTCAGAATATCATGTACTTTGTCATGGATAAAAACCAATAACTCACCACATCTCAGAAATACCACCTTTTTTATTACGATGAAAGGCGTACACCTATTGATAATGGGCACAATTAATGATCTTTTAACCTTATTTAACCTTAAACCCTAATCTAATGGCTATGCATTGAAGATGTTGGCATATTCTTAGTCGTCCTCCAAAATCAATGGGTCAGATTTATTGTTCATAACTTTCTGGCATTTATCAAGGCATCCGTTAACATGTTTACTTTTTAACATTTACCTAATCACATAAAAAAATTACTGTAAGGGTCTGTAATTGCCACGTTTAAATGATTAAGTAGGATTAAACTGTGGCATTTAAATAAATGGCCATGTTCTGCTTCTGAACTGGTCATCTGATGCCCACGCGTTCCATTTATCAACATAATGCAGCCAAACATTTCAGCCGCCAACCACGTTTCGGCGTTCGCCAACCCTATGTGTGTTTCGGCATTCACCAGTTGCCAGCCACTTTGCGGCTGTGCTAGTATGTTCTATCTCATGATCACGACACGCTAATTCAAATGGGTCCGAGAAAGATGGGACAATGCTATGCATGGAATTTGAATTTAACTCATCTAACTCTTTTTTCTTTGGTGCCATCTCTACAATCATATAATGGGATTTTCTTCTTCTTCACCTGTAATTCGCAAGCTTGCCTCCAAAGCTCCTAACCCCCTATATGACCTTCCAACATAGCAACTTTCAATATATGCACATCTTCCAAGCACTCTTCTTTGGGATAAATTTTCAGAGAATTTTGTTGTTCATTTTTTATCCGTTGCTCCTGAAGCTTTTTTGCTACCTCCTTTTCGGATTCAATATTTTTCCTAAGATGGAATAGCATATCCTTCCTAATAATTGGTAATGGTACGACAATTTGGCTGAATTCTTCTTTCCCATCTCTGTAGATGGATGAACAAAGGTCTTTCCATTTGTTAATGGAAAAAACAACACTGCTCAAGGTCTCATCAAGATTAAAATTTAAAAAAAAAACTTTCTTTTCCATTGCAGATATGAATCTTGCAACTCTGATGAAAGGTCTTCTTCAAATTCTAATTCAGAAAAAATAATATCAAGGCTACCAGAAGTAAGAAAATTCTTCATGTCAAAAATATCGATATCCTTTACTTGGTCTAAAGTGTAAAAAACGGAGGTTAATCGGCATTCAGGTTTCGGCGATTACAAACGCTGAACTCATAACACACATTGATTGTCGAAATCGCGAAATGCGATTAAACTGTGGGGCCAGGCAGAGTGGAGTTCGGGGTTCGGGGTTTGCTAACACCCGACGCACAAAAAAAAAATGACACGGTGACTGCCGAATCGCGAAATGCAAATAGGGTAACAATTTCAGGTTTCGGCGTTTGGTAAAGCAAAGGAACTCCTCGCACATTTAACAAGTGAACTCCGAAATGCTAAATAAAAAACTTTTAATTAAAATGATTTTCCAAATCATATACGCTCCAACAAATAATTTTGGGATAAATGTAAAACCGGATTCTCAATTGGTAAAAACAAGAAATTACTGCGTTTTTATCAAGAGATAAAATGAGTTTACAAACTCAGTAAAATATAAACGTAGGGCAGAGCTCCAAATACAAAGTAACCAATTTGATTCAAAAATATTTTCAAGATATCTCTTTCTATATCAGTCTCATGCTCTATATAGATTACAATACGATTCAAGTATTTATAGGAACAAAACTTGCCCCTTCGGTAGGAAAAAATTAAATCAGGGCGGTGATGGTATTTGGTGGCCTGCAAAGGCTAAGGCGACCACCGCTTGGAGTAATTAAATCTTCGAGTCTTGAAGAGTCAAGACGGCCACCGATCCGCTGTTATCCAGGCGGTGAAATGATTAATCTCTGACATACTCCCTCTTAATCATTTCGGAACAAAAAACAAAATAAAACATGTGAAACAAAATTGTTGTAAACAATGTATTACAGCTTACAGACCCCAATGTTTCTTCTATGGATTTTAAACAGTTCATTTCCCAAAGACTTTGTAAATATGTCTGCAAATTGTTCTTCAGACCTGCAGAACTGAACAAAAATTTGTTTTCCATTTATCATTTCACGGATGAAATGATACCTCGTATCAATGTGCTTACTCTGTTTGTGAAAGACATGATTCTTTAATAGTGCAATGGCAGATTTATTGTCACAGACAATTTGAGTTGCATCGTTCTGGTCATGCAACAGTTCATTCAAGACCCTTCTCATCCATACAACTTGACATGCAGCTATAGTTGTTGCAACATACTCTGCCTCAGTGGAAGATAGAGTCACAATGGGTTGTTTCTTTGATGCCCATGCCACTGCTCCGGATCCAAGACTGAAAATATACCCAGATGTGTTTTTCCTGTCATCAATGGAACCTGCAAAATCACTGTTAGTATATCTGATCAACTCAAATTTTAAGCTTGATGTGTATCGGATACCAAAATTAGTTGTTCCGGCAACATATCTCAGGATCCTCTTTCCTTCTTGCCAATGAGTACTCTTCGGAGTCTCCATGAATCTGGAAATCAAACTCACAACAAACATAATGTCAGGTCTTGTTGTTTTTAAGTACATAAGGCTTCCAACCAGCCTCTTATACAGGGTTGGATCAACATATGATCTTTCATCATACTAGCTCAGTTTAATACCAGCTGCCATTGGTGTTGCAGCTGGCTTGCAATTCAACATTCTAAACATTTTCAGCACTTCATTTGCATAGTTAGTTTGACAAATCAAAATGCCATCATCAGATTGATCCACTTCAATTCCAAGAAAAAATTTCATCAAACCTAAATCAATCATCTCAAACTCTGTTTTCATGGCATTTTTAAAATCATCTACAGATAGATCTCCAGTAAAAATCAGATCATCAACATACAAACAGACAATCAAAATTTTACCTTTCTGGTCTATCTTTGTATACAGAGTTGGTTCACTTGGACTTCTGTTGAATCCAACACTGATCAGGTATTTATCAATCCTGCTATACCAAACTCTGGATGTCT
>SNQJ01S0005295.1:92774-106180 GCA_010110895.2 Picea sitchensis
TGAAGGAGATGGACAGATGGTTCCACATGTACATACGCCTGCAGCAAGAAGTCCAACAAGGCAAGCACCAGATTTCAGCCCATTTCAATTTAGAACGCCCAGAACTCATGAGCATGGTGAGCCATCTGGACATGGTGGACATCAAACAGATTCACAGGTAAGTAGTGAATCAAATCCTACGTTAGCTTCATTAAGAAATAGATTTAAAGGACATAAGACTAGAAGCTTAAGAGAATTGTATGATCAGAATGAAAAAGTAGATCATATTTCAAATTTTGCATTAATGGCATGTGATCCTGTAAGTTTTGATGAAACTGCTAAAGAGGATGTCTAGATAAAAGCAATGGATGAGGAGATTGATTCCATTAAAAGAAATAACACTTGGGATCTTTTAGATTTACCTGAAGGTAAGAACAGTGTTGGTGTTAAGTGGGTTTATAAGACTAAGTTGAATGCAGATGGTGAAGTTGAAAAGTACAAGGCAAGACTTGTATCTTAGGGGTTTAGTCAGCAACCTGGTATTGATTACAATGAAACATTTTCTCCTGTAGCAAGAATTGACACTGTGAGGATGGTCTTAGCTATTGCATCTCAAAATAGATGGATCATGCATCAGATGGACGTTAAGTCTGCATTCTTAAATGGATATTTGGAAGAAGAGGTTTATGTAAGACAACCTTCGGGTAGTGAGATTGATAAGTATAGAGATAAAGTTTACAAGTTGAGGAAAGCTTTATATGGATTGAAGCAAGCATCCAGAGTTTGGTATAGCAGGATTGATGAATATATGATCAGTGTTGGATTCAGCAGAAGTCCAAGTGAACCAACTCTGTATACAAAGGTAAAATTTTGATTGTCTGTTTGTATGTTGATGACCTGATTTTTACTCGAGATCTATATGTAGATGATTTTAAAAATGCCATGAAAATAGAGTTTGAGATGACTGATTTAGGATTGATGAAATATTTTCTTGGAATTGAAGTGGTTCAATCTGATGATGGCATTTTCATTTGTCAAATTAACTATGCAAATGAAGTGTTGAAAAGGTTTAGAATGTTGAATTGCAAGCCAGCTGCAACACCAATGGAAATTGGTATTAAACTTAGCAAGTATGATGAGGGATCATATGTTGATCCAACTCGGTATAAGAAGCTGGTTGGAAGCCTTATGTACTTAACAACAACCAGACCTGATATCATGTTGGTTGTAATTTTAATTTCGAGATTCATGGAGACTCCGAAAAGTACTCATTGGCAAGTAGGAAAGAGGATCATGAGATACATTGATGGAACAATTGATTTTGGTATCTGATACACATCAAGCTTAAACTTTGAGCTGATCGGATATACTGATAGTGATTTTGCAGGTTCCATTGATGACAGAAAAAACACATATGGGTATGTGTTCAGTCTTGGATCTGGAGCGGTGGCATGGGCATCAAAGAAACAACCCATTATGACTCTATCTTCTACTGAGGCAGAGTATGTTGCAACAGCTGCAGCTGCATGTCAAGCTGTGTGGATGAGAAGGGTCTTGAATGAATTGTTGCATAACCAGAATGATGCAACCCAGATTGTCTGTGACAATAAGTCTGCCATTGCACTGTCAAGGAATCATGTTTTTCACAAACAAAGTAAGCACATTGATACAAGGTATCATTTCATTCGAGAGATGGTAACTGGTAAAGAGATTTTTGTTCAGTTCTGCCGATCTGAAGAACAATTTGCAGACATATTTACAAAGACTTTGGGAAATGAAATGTTTAAAATTCATAGAAGTAATATTGGGGTCTGCAAGTTGTAATGCATTGTTTACAGTAATTTTGTTTTACATGTTTTCAGTTTGTTTTTCTCTGAAATGATTAAGAGGGAGTATGTGAGGATGTAATCATTTCACCGCCTGTGTAAACGGTGCATCAATGGCCGTCTTGAAATACTCGAGGATTGAACACTAATTACTATTTTTTCCTATATTGCTTAAACGGTGGTCGCCTTAACCGTTGAAGGCAACCAGATACCATCATCGCCTTGATTAAAATCCTTTAGAAGATCGAAGGGGAAATTTTCTGTGTTTAAATACCAAAGTCGAAATTGTAATCAGTGACAGCTTGAAAGCACTTATTGAATTGAATTGGCTATTCAAATTTTTGGAGGTCTGCTCTTCATTTTTACTTAGTATTTCATTCAGTTTGTAAACTCAGGTTTTGAAGTTTTAACCTCGTCTCATATTGATTTGGAGAAGAGCGATTCCGTTTTTTTCTTTTGGGACATCTGTTGGCTTATGAAATAGACTCCCTCACTCTCCAAGTGCCGAAACTCAAACTGGTCCCACAGCCTGATCGGATTTCGTGATTCGGCAATTCTTGGTGTGCTTTGTTCTTGGCGTCGATCGTTTGTAAACGTCGAACCTCGAACATCGATTGACCACCGACTTTCATTTTTCACATAGTCCTCCACCATCTCTTCATTCACCACCCATATGATATCATCATAAGTGAAAATTTCAAGCGTAGAGAACGTTTCTTCTTTATTTTTAGTTGAAACAAGGTTATTCTTTGCTTCTTCCTCTGTGCAAACTGAAATGTCGATGTCTAAGACCTCAAGTGGACTGAGCATTTCCTCCTCCGTCTCGCTTGGAAACAGATACCCGCCACCCATAGTAAGTAAAAATAATCTGCACAGAACAATAAAAAAATTGCTCAAAGAAGATCTTATCTAACAATCAGCCACAAAAGTATTTGTATTATATGTAATGAGGTAGAAATGATTCTATTCAAATATGGCTAATATATTGATGTATCCATTAGAGAAAACACTCAGAATTCAACAACACATTTCAGTTGATTTAACTCAAGCATTTTGTCCTTGTCTAAACTATTGCAAGCAAAATGT
This sequence comes from Picea sitchensis, assembly GCA_010110895.2. Lineage (NCBI taxonomy): Eukaryota > Viridiplantae > Streptophyta > Pinopsida > Pinales > Pinaceae > Picea > Picea sitchensis. The sequence goes on from SNQJ01S0005295.1 coordinate 95,666, forward strand.
ATTAACTACTAGCTATATAATTGCATGGAAAAACTAGAAGAAAAGAACCCTAGTAGAGGAATGATTGCCTAGCCAGCTGGAAGAAAAGAAACCCAGTGAAGGACCAACGAATAAAGAATAAAAGTAGATGAGCATATTTTGAAAGCAAAACTAATTTCGTTATCCCCTGAAACATACCTAACAACTTCTCGATACCCAAATATATGTCTATCGAGCTTCGTAGTAGAAAACTAGACCAAGACTCGTTAACATTAAGCAAAACGTGGATTCAAGGAAGGTAATGCCTGATTTTATATAGAGTGTGTATGGCATATTAGATAAGTAGAAGAATCCTTTGGGGCCAAGAGCATGGCCTGCATTTTTCGATAAAGGAGAATATTTAATGAAACGTAAAGTGCATACAAAGATCGAGGACCCAGACAAAGCAGAGATCGAGCAGATAAGAGTTGATACATTGTAGCATGGCAATGCAAAATGCATTTAATTCACTGGATAAGGAAGGGTGTTGTCAATGCAGTGGAGGTGGTGGCTCCAACGTTGTGTTGCAGAGTCACGATGTCAAGCGGCGGTGGAGAAATCCTAATCCTATAAAAATATTAATACAAGTGGTCACCTGGGAAATAACACTACGAAGTTGACAGTCAATAATATGCCTAAAAAATAAAGTTTTTTAATTTATTTTAATCTAAAAAATATTATTAATGACATTTTCCTATGTTTCATTTTGCAAATCACCAAAATTTTAAAATCGAACTTCAAACTAATAGACTATCAATGGATAACTCATTGTTGTAGTCCCTATCCTTTGCGGAGGGACTACTAACTTATAACTTAGTTATTTATATTTAGTTATGTAAATAAATTATTTTAAATTATAACTCACCTTTTCTATTTTAATTAATAAATTTATTTGTTTCCTCAATTTATAATTTATGTAAATGTGAGGTTGATTATAAACCTGAATTAAAATATATATTTACAAAAAAATTTATTTGAAAATTGATTAAAATAATCTATTAAATCTAATTTAAAATTGATATTATAATTATTATTTTAGAGATTAATGTAAATTCCATATACTCTATTAATTTGTCTATTGTTGCAATGGCTAATAGTTTTACTTAAAGAAAATCGTATCACAAGCTTTTTATACCATTTTTATTCCAGAGCCAACTCTTTGGCTCATTTTTCAACTCAAATTATATTTATAATGTGGAAAAAAAAATGATATCCACTAACTACTATATATTTATTTATAATAAAATTTTATAAGAATAAATTATTATAATTTTTAATATAATATATATATTTTTAAGCTATTTTTGTTTTTATTTCTAAATAAATTGCTTATAATATAATTGATATTATCTATTTTATGGTTTTTTTATTTGTCGACTGTGTATAAAGTTGATTATGCTCATCCCCTCTTGTGCTAACACTAACACTAACAAAAATTCACTCACACTAACACTCTTAAAAGCTTCACATTATTGTTCGATAATGCATTGTGAGTCTTCCTTATCTCCTTCCTATGTACCCAACGTGCTTATTAGTGTTTCATGTATTTTCAATATTTCCATATCGTTAGATCCTTAATCCTTAGAAGAACTTGCAAAGGTTGGAAAAAAAGTGTCTGACTTGCTAAAGAGAATGGAGAGTTCCTCATAGGTGAAGAAAAGAAAATGGACCGTCAAAATCTATGGTGGTTTCCTTATTGTTAGATCCTTAATCCTTAAAATAATTTGCAAAGGTTGAAAAAACATTCACACGAAATCAGTGGTTACTCTTCAGTTAGGTGAATTTTTTGTCATCGGATTTGCAAAAGGCACATTTTTATCAAATAACTTTTGCATTCTCAGCGACTAATAACTACACCTTGATGATCTTAGGGATCTAGTGAGAATAGGGCGGGATTCAAACACAAAAATTCAAAATTACTAATTAAATAATGTATAGTTCAGAGTTTGTAAATTTAATCATCACTAGATTCCAACCAATCCAACCAAAAGCTATATAATAAACCTTTAATATCTGGTGAAGGGAGACAATGTGCCCTTCAAACCCAAATGTTGAAACTTACAAGTTGAATTCAAAATTTGTGAATCTATCCATCTCGATCCCGAGATTCCAACCAAGCAGGAGTTATCGTAGGGCATTAGTATCTCTCTAGATGCTTTCCTCATATACAAGCTCAATGTGAGTTGATGGTTAACAATGAAATGAAAAATGTGTTTCCCCTTTCGAACTGTCTCATTAATCCTTGGAAACTTTTCTAAATCATGCAACAACAAATCAAGGCAATGAGCAACACAAGGGGTCCAATAGATTTTTTTATGTTTTTCCATTATCATTTTTCCATCTCCCACGGAATTTGAGGCGCTATCAGTGACAACTTGGACCACATTTTCTTCCCCAACTTCAAGAATGGCTTCCTCTAAAATATTGAAAATATATTCATAAGTATTCTTGTGTCTTAATGCATCAACTACCTTAAAAAATAATACATCTTTAGGGAAATAAACTAACACATTAATCAACAACCTATGACACATATCTGACCAACCATCTAATAAAGTTGTGCACCCTGTTTCTTTCCAGGACTCTTTGATCTTCGTCAATCTGTTTGTCACCCTTTCTTTTGACCTCTTGAGAAGAGTGGTCCTTATAGTTTCAGAGATGGGAGGTACATATCATTTTCCAAAATTTGCAATCATCTTGCATGCATTGATAAAGTAAGGACTTTTGGCCACATTAAATGGGATTGCAGATTTAAAAAACATGTCAGTGACAACATCATCAACTTTTTGCTTCTGTACGTGCATCCATAGAGAGTTTAAGGTGGTTGTCCCACTTAATTTTATTGGTTGAGATGAAATTCCAGCTGCAACCATGCCTGAATAGAATGGGTTGTAGTTTCCTGCAATCTCTGTTTGAATGTGTTGGTTTTTTTTTTCATTCACCTTCTTGGACTTTTTTATTCCATCATAATCCTTTTGAAGTGTCTCATAGAGTTATGCAGACACATTTTTGCAACCTTCAACACCACCTCCTTTACCATTACTAATAGAGAGTAAGTGGTTCATCACTCTTGTTAATGATCCAACAAAATCAGTGTTGCATAATCTGCATTTCACATCTCTCTCGTTTAACCCGTCCAATTTCTCCACATGTTTCCATGCCTCTGCTATTGATTTTGGAGGTGCCATGGAAAATCAAATGTTTCTGCATCAAAACCAAATGTACTTCTTGAGTTTTGTTCATTGAAATTTATCAAAAAATATGAATTAGTAGCCTCTCTGGAAATGTGTAACAATTAGGGGTAATATGTGACTGTATGAATCATTTTTTATGTACCTATTTTATTGTTTAGTAATTACATATAAAACACATTTTCACAAAACAAAATAGTCAATCTTATGTTTAAATTTCAGAATACCCCTTTGCAAGCATTTGCGGATTGCCACATCAAATACTTCACATATTGTAACGTGGATATCAACCAAAGATATCAGAAAGGTTATTAAAATTATTTTAAAATGTGAAAAAATAAGTCAAGTTGAAGAATGTTGTCACAATAATTGTGTTGTAACTTGTTATTGATGCCTCACTAGTACCAAATAAGGTGCATTTCAATAAAGAAAGTCATAGACATTAACAACAATTTCCATATGTTACCAATGACAACTATGAGGAAATTTTTTGACCCATAGAGCAATTTTGATTAGAAGTTCTAGAATCTAAACTATTTCTCTCTGATAAAACAACTAATGAACTCAAATAGAGAGAGAAATTAAGAATGAAAATGATGGAAAGGCACAAAGAGTTTTCCATGTATATAGCATCAAGCTGAGATAATGTGGGTGCCTTACAACTTGCATGTGCTTTGGAAAAGAATTGTGTGACCTCCAGTAAGTCCATTTCTTTTGACTTTGATAGGAGATATTCTAGGGTTGAAAGAGGAAAGGAAAATAATCAACACATAGAGATGAAGTTAGTGCATTGACTTATTCTAAGGATGCCATTATTGATTCTTTCACCTAGCCATCAAATACACGAATAAAACACAAATGATAATGGGAAGGAGGGCATTTTCATAAATGTCACTTTTGGCATGTGTTTAGCAATGTTCCTATAGCTTATTTCCATCATACAAGCATACAAGAGTGATTATTGAGGCAGATTTTATCTCAGGTTTGGTCTTTTCAAGCATGGACATTGGAAAGGGTGCCCTTTAGCTGGTGATTATAATTTTGCTAGTCATGTGTAGAGACCCCTTTCAAATGATCAACACAAAGTTATTTATTAACCTTTTCATGTTGGGGATGAGCCCCCAAGATATGGAATAACACAACACCATGGAGATCAGTGCCTAGCATGGGAGGAGGGAGCCCATCTTATCTATTTACACATGAGAAGTGCACCTTGTTTGAAAAAAGTTCCATGCAATTCCAAATTGGTTTCTCATTACACTTGAGATCTATCATGGGAGACTTCTAAAGTAAGTGAAGGCTTTTTTGTTGGTTAGATTGCACATCAACCTAGTTTTTATTTTTGGATTGGACAAAATGCGCTCTAGTCTTAGAGAAGGTTTACTTGGACTTTTCAAATTTGCATGTGCTAAATATTGCCTAGGAGGGAGCAATCCACATAGTGGGCCTTTCTTGGAGATGACTTGTCCTATTTTCATCCTTTTAACTAAGTTGAGCGAGTGGCTTATGTATTTTTTTCATATTATCGCTACTCTTGAAAGGGGTTCGCTATACATGAGACCTATTTTAATCCTTGGAATATGTTCCTTTTTATGCACATGACACCTGTATTTGGCAGCATGGAGGTGCCTCATCTTGGACAGGTACTTTTGGCAGAAGGAAGACACCTACCTTATGGAGGTTTCATGAAAAGTACTCTTATATTCTATGACATTCATCCTTTGGAGACAATGTGTTGCATTGGAACATTTTTGGCAGGTTTTAAGGGTTATTTCTAGTTGGTTTCCAGTTACAAGCATGGATTTGGGTTCAAGCATTGAACTTCACTTAAAACAAAAAGTAAACCCTCTAGTTATTGATAATTTTTCCACAATGGCATTAACACAGAAAGGTTGAACAACATGCAAAAGTAAGGAGATGGATTTCTTGTAAATATGAGTGGTTTTAAGATAGTTTACCTAGAAGGGACTTGAATCTTGATCAATTCAACACAGTCTATAAATGGATGTTGTGTTGCATTTGTTTGGTTCAACACCGATATATCTTGCAGGGAAGATTAAAAGCAAGAAATATTTAGAGGTGCCTTGGGACATTTGATGCTCCACAACAAACATGAAATTTGATGCTCCACGACTGGATAAATTAAGTTACAAACAGAGGGATGGACATTGAATTTTTGCATGTTTGAAAGATGCAAATAAAATGGCTAATTCTCATTGCTAATTGACAAAGCAAACACAAAAAAATTACAATAAAAATGACAAACCTAGGTGGTAAATTGTAATGGATAACGATCTTGAAAGTTGAACTTTGTCTATTCAGTAAATTATAACGGTGAGACTTGTGGTTTGTCTATGCACTATGCACTGTGCCAATATGGCTAGGTTCTGAAACGATAGTCGCGGCCCGCATGTAGGCAATCCTACACCTTTAACTGCCTTTAACCGAGGTTTGAAACAATGAAAAAGACAACCACATAAGTGTTTTCGAGGCCCGAGGGTTAGTCTTTAGAGTGTTCTCCGCTCGGTGAAGAGAACAAGGAAAAAAACGTGGAAGTGTTTAATCGAGGTCTTAAATAGTGAAAATATAGCCGTGAAAGTGTTTTTGGGGCCCGATGGTTAGTCTTTAGAGTGGTCGAACGAAAAAATGAGCGTAAGTGTTAGAGTGGTCGCCGCTAATTGGCACTAAATGACAGCTCCACTGACAACTAAATGACAGCCAAATGACAACTCATGAACCGCAAACCGACGAACCTTAAAAATTTGAAACAATTCGGCTTTAAGTTCGCTTTCAGGTTCGAATTTGTTTAGGTTCGACGAACCTCAATGAATTTGAATTTTTTTTTAAGGTTCGACGAACTTCGAACCTGAAGCTTCAGGTTCGTCGAACCCTGTGACTTAGGTTTTATTCGATGTATTAGAAATCTGATTTTCATGAGAAGACAAATATAGAGATATCATGATGCTTATTTATTAGAAAAATGTTTGGGTTGAATAATTTTCAATGTTTAAACATGGATGAGAAAGACATAACATTTTTAGGAGGAAAACATGTTCGTAAAATAATTACATGTAGCAGTTTATATGACTAATAATAGAGAAGTAGTTAGTTTATATGTTTCATAGAATAATTACATGTAGCAGTTTGTATTTCTCTTGAATTATTTAGGCATTAAAAAAAAATTAAAAAGAAATTATAAATATATTTGCTTTTAAACATAGAAAGACAAGAAATGAAAATGCATTGCATTTTTCATTTAACTGTAATTCCCAACAAGAGCCAAGGCTAAAATCTTGTTATTAGAAAAAAAGGCATGCAAAAATTATATGGCATTGGATATAATATAACTAAGGGATTTTTCGCAATCAAATGAGCTATTTGACATAGAATGAATGAATAGATTTCATCCATCTAAGTTGAAGTTACAGGAAATTCCCCAAAACAGAGAGATTCATTACTTTTGCATCATTTATAAAGGGAAAAATATTACCTTATAGTTTAGTTCTCCAGTCATACAGAGCCCCAAAGGTTGCATATGAAGAACAAATCTTAGCCATGGAGAGTCCCACGAGAAGAGAGAAAAAACCAACAATCAGCCATCCATACACCATAGTTCTGGAACTCCGAAGGTGAGCCCCTGTAGTATACAGTTACACCAGTGAAAATAGATATAATGGAAAATAGAAACTCAAATTTTCACAGTACTATGTACACAACAATCCATGAAAAAAGACAAAGTGGTACATCTATGTCTACAACTTGGCTCTTGGAACCCTGCCAGTCTAAGGTGATGAAGGAGAATGTGGTGCAACACTAACAATCTTTGCAAGCTTGCACTTCTCGAAAAATGCACTTCCCAAAAATTCCTGGGTGGAGTTACGTGGCCCTTTATAAACATTTACAAATTATTATTTTTTAAATCAATATTCAAATCTGACACATGCTTAAATAAAACTCACATACACTAGGGACAATTAAGTCCCATCAACATTGTTGGATCAATGGATAATTCAATTTATGAATTTAAAATATTTTTAAATCTCATACAAAATATTAATAAAATTATTTACAAAAGACTCCCCAATTAATCTAAAACACCGCAAAATGCACCACTTAATGTAACAAAACTCACCTATTAATACACAATAAAAGGAGGATTTTTTTGGGAGGTTTTGAGCATGACTCTAGAGAAAAATTCAAGCTAGGGTTTAACAGTCGTAGTCTCAATGGTGACCAACATGGTTACCAAAGGGGGGTGGAATGGAACCCCCTCCTACAAGCATGTAGTGGTGGACAGAGGGAAAGGCCCATGAGGCGGCGGTTTTAAAGAACCTCTGACAGGCACCTCAGGATCATGATCGGAAAAGAATCAAGAGGGCAACCAAGAAAAAAATGATCGCATGGGGGAAGAAACCAGAGAAGCCCAGAATGATGCGCAAACAACGGCAAACCCCAATGGGGTAGATGGGCACAACTGTAACATACCCACTTCTTGATTTCGAATTTTTTTTTACCTTTTTCTTCTTTTCTCCGGGGAACGGAATTCCCCGAATCCCTACAAGGCCTGATACAAACCCTACCATCCCTTATCTGTACTCATATGATCGGCGGCTAAGACCACAGGCCTTATCGGAAAGGTGTTCGTCGGCTTTCGTGATTCGGGAAATCATGATTCATGTATTTCCTTTTCTCTCTTGTCTTTCGAAGGGCCAAAACCCGAAACAGTTTTAACCGCTTATCGAGATTCACAGCAACTCGGATTAAGCCCTGATACTCTACCCTTCGGGATTTCACATACCGAAAATTCAGGATATGCGACAACAGGGGGTTTCGCGCTTAGGTTTCCCCGGAGCCGAAACTCCGAAACCTTCGTCTATTTCAGGAATTTGCAAAATGGGTTTTCGGGACTGGCGAGTACAAGAGAACTTGCCAATAGGTATCTCAGGTACCGAAATACCGAAATACCCAATATTATCCGTGCTAAGCCATTTCGGCATTCCTCCTTTCGGGATTTCGCGTTATGTGAAAACAAGGGGTCTCGCCCCTAGGTTTCTCGGAAGCTGAAAACCCTGATTCATCAAAACTTTAAACATGCTCCTCTATTTTGGGATTTCCTCCATCGAGATTTCGCTAATCAGGGTTTCAAGACTGGCGAATTCATGGGGCCCGCCACTTAGGTACCCCGAGTGTCGAAATACCGAAGTATAATCACTTCTCCACACTCTATTCTTTCGGGGTTTCACAAGTCGGGATTTCGGGACTTGCAAGTACAAGGGAAACTTACCCTTGGGTTTTTTGGGTACCGAAACACTGAAATGCCAAACCAAGTCACGTTATGCCAATTCGGGATTCCGCGAGTCGAGGTTTCGTATATCAGAATTTCGGGTTACAAGAGATCGAAGATTCACACTCCTAGACTACCCGAATGTCGAAAAGCCGATACACCTGCTCATCATACACTTGACCAATTTTGGGGTTTCGCAAGTCGGGGTTTCAGGACTTGCGAGTACAAGGAAAAACTTCCTTGGGTGTTCTGGGTTCTGAAACACCGAAAAGTCCTAACTCATCCATACGTCGTCGTTTCGAGTTTTCGTGAATCGGGGTTTCGGGTCTTGCGAGTACAGGAGAAGTCGCACTTGGGTACCCTGGGTGCCGAAACGCTTACCGACCTCTACGTGTACTCTACAGTTGGATGGTTCAGGTACTCCCATGGGTCTTGGAATCGACGGTCCCGATTACTTCGCTACTTACGAAGGTTAAAAAGAGGTCGAGGCATTAACGCATGTGTTCCTTCATCCAATTTAACGGTCGTAATAGACCTTAGATCCTCCGAAAGGATCTCATTCGTGCATTTAGCAAGAGGAAGGGTATCCTGGGTACCGATCCACTGAAAGGTCCTTAATTCATCCACACATAGTCATTTCGGGATTTCGCGGGTCAGGGTTTCGGGACTCGTGAGTACAAAAGGACTCGCACCTAGATACCCCGGGTGCCGAAACTCCGAAATATAGAAGTCTAAGAATACCATTCTCTTATGTGCAGGATTTAAAAACTACGCCATTAATTCCTTCTTCAGGCCCTTGGGTAACTTTCACCAGGTTTGAAGACCCGACTGGAAGGTCCTCTTAAAATCTCTGATGTTTTTAGCTTATGTGACTGGTAGTGAGTAAGCTCAAGGTTTTTACTGCGATAGCGATCCTTTCTAGGCACTTACCCTAGCTCTATAGAGTGAGGAAACTTTCCCAAAAGGATGTCCCTGTAAGGAAATCTATCCAGGGAAGCACGAGAGACAATTAAGGGAAACAACCTCCCGAGAATAGACTTAAAAAAATGGATTCGTTCAAACACATATAACTATATATATATATAAGCCGAATGTGGTCATTCCAACATAATCATGCAACCACCATTCCGATCAAAACACCATGCAGACATTTCTACACAAAAACCATTTATAAGTGTTCAAACCATGAGCATACATTTCAAGATATTTAAATTCAAGATACAAGATATAACACTTATCAGAAAAACACCAAGTGATGCAACTGCTGAGAGGGGTGCTCGTTTAAACCCAACCATAGGCTCAGCGACTCTGAATGGATTTACCACTAGCCACCCCTGAGCTAGACCACGATGCTTGAGACTCTCTGTCTCGATTCTTCAGTGATCGAGAACGAAGGTTACTCTCCTTCTTCTCTGTTATTTCTCACTCTATATTTTGTTCCAGAGTTCTTTCGATCTCTTTTCCTACGATCTCTCCCTCGCGTCCATCCCCTCCCACACCTTTTACCTACCTTTTCTTTTCCAACAAGGTTGCGTGTGGCATGAATTTCCCCGCGGTGGTCAGGTCTGAGGCCTCCACGGATGGGCGGTTCACCCCCATCCCTCATTAACTCATGAGGAGCCTCTTCACCTACCAACCTAGCGAGTAATTCATTTCGGGGGCCAGCAAGCCGCTCTTGGTTCTTCGGGCCAATGAAGACCAAATACGGTTTGGTTTGGTGGAAGTTAACGCCACCATTCCAGGTGCCTTCCACCACCTTTCTTCAGCCATCATGGTCTCTTTTTCAGCACATCCCCCTCCCAGCAGTCCTGCNGAGTTCTTTCGATCTCTTTTCCTACGATCTCTCCCTCGCGTCCATCCCCTCCCACACCTTTTACCTACCTTTTCTTTTCCAACAAGGTTGCGTGTGGCATGAATTTCCCCGCGGTGGTCAGGTCTGAGGCCTCCACGGATGGGGGGTTCACCCCCATCCCTCATTAACTCATGAGGAGCCTCTTCACCTACCAACCTAGCGAGTAATTC
>SNQJ01S0005295.1:106190-119921 GCA_010110895.2 Picea sitchensis
GTATTGCATATAGGGGACATCCTTTTCGGCAATACTTTCTCATTTGCAGAGCTGATATTTGTCTCACCGAGACAGGTTTTTGGATCCCTTGAAGGGTTATCCTTTTCCCTTCTTTACTTACACATTCTAAGGTTTTATGGTAATAATCCAATCTGGCTTTATGGGCGGCTATCCATTCCATACCAATCAACAGATCATACGATCCCAGGGGTAATATGTTAAGGGTTTCTTGGGTGGGGAATTCACCCAACATTAATTGGCAGGTTGGTATGACCTTTGCTACCCTTCTTTTGGTGCCAGTGGCTAACTGTACCATCCATGGCTTGGTAGGTTTTTGTGGCTGTAGTTTACACTTATCAACAGCCTTAGGGGCTATATAACTCAAATTTGATCCAGGGTCAATCAAAATAGACACTAGATGGTTGGAAATCATACCTTCTATTTCCACCACTAAAGCTTGGTGGTTAGCTTGGTTATTATCCAAGGCTGCATAAATTTGTGGCACACTCCTGGCCACATCATTGACGGTGGTAGATTCCTGGATGTTGTAAATTCTCCGACTATTATGTTGTCAGTGTGGATAGTCTCTCAGTATATGTTCTTCTCCGCAACCCCAACATTTCAAAGGTTCTCTCTTTAGGTTATTAGCCTTCGCTGGTACAGATCCAGAAGTTTTATTTCCGCTCAAGGAGGGAAAGTTCTGCTAGTGTACGCTCTGGGCTGGGAAGCTCATCCTTGGGTTCTTCTTATAGTCCTTAAATCTTGGGGATTTAAACCCCTTTTTCTGGAATCCCGAACTATTCTTCTGCTTCCAGCCTTCGCAAGGTTCTGTTCGATGCCCAAGTTTCTCATAACAATATCTTGCCTTTCGGATAGTATCTTCTAGGGTCTTTGGTTCATCAAATTCAATCCTGCTATGATAGTCCTTAGGTAGTCCACTGATGAATCATTGCACCTTTTCCTTTTCTGCCTTTATGTAGGGTACATACCTCAGCAACTCGAGGAATCTACTGACATATTCCTCTATGGTGAGTTTCCCCAGCTTAAGTTCATAGAATTCTTTAGTCTTTTCGTCGAAATATTTTTTCGACAGATACTTCTTCCTGAAGTATTTCTCAAACCGTTCCCAAGACAGGTCTTCTTCATGAATCCCTTTTACATTCTTAAGGTCTTCCCACCAAATGGAAGTCTTTCCATTCAAGTTGAAGGTGGCTACTCAGGCCTTCAAGTTTTCTGAGAAGTCATGGACTCTGAAATACTTCTTTAGTACGAGAAACCAGGCCTCTGCTTCTTCTCCTTTCTTTATTTCACCGTCGAAGGAAGGTGGTTTGGCCTTCTTGAACTCTTCAAGGTTATGACTCTTGGAAAGTTTCTTCTTCTTTCGTTTTCTTCGAGAATGAGAACTAGTTCTGCTGCTAGAAGATCCCTCCAGGTCACCAGCTTCCTTTCCAGAAGAATTGTCCAACGCTTGTCCCTTATCTCTAGGGTGGACCTTTCTCGAGGTGATTCTTTCATTGTGGCCACTCACATGACCATGTTTCTATGGCTCAAGTTCATGCTGCATTTTTCTTTGTAAGTCGGATAAGATCTGCAGTAAAACTGCATTAATTTATGTTTGTTTCTCTTGTTCTTTCATCATCCTTTCATTGTCAGCCTTGCAGCTTTGTAATTCGACCATGAGGCTCCTCACAGTCTCAGCCAGATCTGCAGGGGTCCATACAGCCCTCCTTTTGTCAGATTATTCGTCTCTATTGTGGGTGCCCTCCCCCACTTCATGGTGAGTCACCATTCTATACGTCTGGAATTTCCCGTGATTAATCTTTCGCTTTGTGTGAAAGAGAAAAACGTTGGTTGTTAGTCAATGTTTATATTCATTTATAACCAGTACATAATTCATATTTTTCACATGCACACACACCATAGGAGTTTTTCATTCTTAACTTTGACTTTTAATTAAGAAGGTTAAGACAGGGGGTTACTCCTTTTAACAGTACTATGAGTGGAGTCTCTGCGCAACCCATTCATGATCCCAAGCAGGACAAGTGTTGTAACCATGCTCTGATACCAATTTGTAACATACCCACTTCTTGATTTCAGAATTTTTTTGACCTTTTTCTTCTTTTCTCCGGGGAACAGAATTCCCCGAGTCCCTACAGGGCCTGATACAAACCCTGCCATCCCTTATCCGTACTCATATGATTGGCGGATAGGACCACAGGCCTTATCGGAAAGGTTCTCGTCGGCTTTCGCGATTCGGGAAATCGCGATTCATGTATTTCCTTTTCTCTCTTGTCTTTCGAAGGGCCGAAACCCGAAACGGTTTTAACCACTTATCGAGATTCACAACAACTCAGATTAAGCCCTGATACTCTACCCTTCAGGATTTCGCATACCGGAAATTTGGGATATGCAACGACAGGAGGTTTTGCACTTAGGTTTCCCGGGAGCCGAAACTCTGAAACCTGCATACATATATATATATACATCGCTCCGTCTATTTTGGGAATTCGCAAACCAGGTTTTTGGGACTGGCGAGTACAAGATGACTTGCCAATAGGTATCTCGGGTACCGAAATACCGAAATACCCAATATTATCCGTGCTAAGCCATTTCGACATTCCTCCTTTTGAGATTTCGCGTTATGTCAAAACAAGGGGTCTCGCCCCTAGGTTTCCCGAAAGCCGAAAACTCTGAGTCATCAAAAATTTAAACATGCTCCTCTATTTCGGGGTTTCCTCCATCGAGATTTTGCTAATCGGGGTTTCAAGACTGGCAAATTCATGGGGCCCGCACTTAGGTACACCGGGTGCCGAAATACCAAAGTATAATCACTTCTCCACACTCTATTCTTTCGGGGTTTCCCAAGTCAGGATTTCGGGACTTGCAAGTACAAGGGAAACTTACCCTTGGGTTTTCTGGGTATCGAAACACCGAAATGCTGAATCAAGTCATGCTATGAAAATTCGGGATTCCGCGAGTCGGGGTTTCGTATATCGAAATTTCGGGATACAAGAGGTCGAAGATTCACACTCCTCGACTACCCAATTGCCGAAAAGCCGATACACCCGCTCATCACACACTTGACCAATTTCGAGGTTTCGCAAGTCGGGGTTTCGAGACTTGCAAGTACAAGGAAATACTTCCTTGGGTGTTCCAGGTTCTGAAACACCGAAAAGTCCTAACTCATCCATACGCCGTTGTTTCAGGTTTTCGTGAATCGAGGTTTCGGGTCTTACGAGTACAGGAGAACTTGCACTTGGGTACACCGAGTGCCGAAAAGCCGAAACGCTTACCATTTGCCACGTGTACTCTACAGCTAGATGGTTCAGGTACTCCCATGGGTCTTGGAATCGACGGTCCTGATTACTTCACTACTTACAAAGGTTAAAAAGGAGTTGAGGCATTAACGCATGTGTTCCTTCATCCAATTTAACGGTCATAACAGACCTTAGATCCTTCGAAAGGATCTCATTCGCGCATTTAGCAAGAGGAAGGGTATCCTGGGTATCGATCCACCGAAAGGTCCTTAATTCATCCACACGCTGTCATTTCAGGATTTCGCGGGTCGAGGTTTCAGGACTCGCACCTAGATACCCCAGGTGTCAAAACTATGAAATATTGAAGTCTAAGAATACCATTCTCTTCTGTGCAGGATTTAAAAACTACGCCATTAATTCCTTCTCAGGCCCTTGGGTAACTTTCCCCAGGTTTGAAGACCTGACTGGAAGGTCCTCTTAAAATCTCTGATGCTTTTAGCTTCTGTGACTGGTAGTGAGTAAGCTCAAGGTTTTTATTGTGACAACGATCCTTTCTAGGAACTTACCTCGGCTCTATAGAGTGAGGAAACTTTCCCAAAAGGATGTCCCTGTAAGGAAATCTATCCAGGGCAGCATGAGAGACAATTAAGGGAAACAACCTCTCGAGAACAGACTTAAAAAACTAGATTCGTTCAAACACACACACACACACACACACACACACACACACACACACACACAGATATATATATATAAGTTGAATGTGGTCATTCCAACATAAGCATGCAACCACCATTCCGATCAAAACACCATGCAGGCATTTCTACACAGAAACCATTTATAAGTGTTCAAACCATGAGCATACATTTCAAGATATTTAAATTCAAGATACAAGATATAACACTTATCAGAAAAACACCAGGTGATGCAACAGTTGAGAGGGGTGCTTGTTTCCACCCAATCATAGGCTCAGCGACTCCGAATGGATTTACCACTAGCCACCCCCGAGCTAGACCAAGATGCTTGAAGTCATAGGGAACAAGCTGAGAAAATAGGTCAAGACATCGGAAGCTACTCTAAAAGGAAGATATACATCCTACACAAGGATATGCATAGAGATGGATGTTTCGGGGGCACTCCCAGAAGCCATAAGCTTGGAATTAAAGGATGAAGAATGGATAAAAAGCATAGACTAGGAGCATATCCTGTTTCAATGCAGAAGATGTCATGAACATGGACACCTACTAAGAGAATTCCCTCTCAATAAAAAAAAAAGAAGAGGAAAACACCAAGATACAACAGGCTGAGGACGGTTTTGTGAAGCCAAATCACAAAAGCAGAGGAAAAAAAAGACAAGGCAAGGCCCCAATAGGAAGCAACCCGAAAGCCAGGAATATAATAGAAGGAAGAGACAGGCCCAACCAAGGGGAAGAAGGAGGAAAGGAAAAGGCGAAAGATAAGGAAGCGAGTGAACAAGCAACTCAAGAGAACACAGAAATTCCAAGCAATAAGGGAGAACAGGGAGGTAGCACAAGTCCTATGGAAGGAGGAAACAAAGATGCCAACACCCCAATGCAGGAAGCAGACGAAGATTTAGAGATGACACCAAGTGAGGTAGTAATAGAATAACCCAGATCTCAGGGACATTGTGGAAAGGGAAGGAATAGATCTATCGAACATACTGGAGCAATGGAAAAGGGAGGGAGTAGACAATGTGCCAACGGAGCAACTCGATCGCATTCAATATTTCTTCCTCCTAAGGGAGGAAGCGAAATCTAGAGGGATCAAGTGCATACATGGAGAGATAGGACACCTAAGAATCAAAATAGGCAATGGACAACTACAACACTCACCCAAGAAAGCATGGAGGAAGAAAGGAAGAAAATCAAATAGCGTAGCCCTACAAGAACTAGGATCCCTACTGATAAACTCGGGTAAGATTAAAAATCTCTTCCCCAACTCTCCCCCACATGTTTAAATGAATATTATAATGTGGAATATAAGAGGCCTAAACAACCCAAGAAAGAAACAAATCCTTAAAAATAGACTAAGTAAGGAACAACCTGACCTGTGTTTCATTCAAGAGACAAAATTCACTTTAGACAGAATGGAAACAATCAGTAAAAAACATTGGAGTAAGTACAATATGTTGGCTATCGAAAGACAACATATGGAGGGAGGTATCCTCACCTTGTGGAACCCACAATCGGTGAACCTACTTGCAGCGAAAGCCATGAGACACACACTTTATGTTAACATGCAAATTATAGGGAACACAATGGAAATTCTATGCACAAATGTGTACGGCCCCTAGGTGATGGAGGAAAAAAGGAGATTGCTCATTGACCTAGAGAATCTAAAGGACCATACCCACAACCTCCATTCGATCTTGGCAGGGGATTTCAACATCATCACTACACTCATTGAGAAGAAATGGGGCACCAAGAGACTGGACAGAGATGCGGAAGAATTCTCAGCTTTCATTGACACAATGGAGCTTGTGGACATCAAGACCAGTAATGGTCAGTTCACCTGGAACAACAAACAACTAGGTCACCACCAAGTGGCCACAAGGCTAGACAAATTCTTGGTGTCAGAATCAATCATTTTGCAGGGACTAACTTTGGACTGCAACATCATCCCTTAGGGGGGATCAGACCATTGGTCAGTTCAACTGGAAGCTAATTTTCAAACCACACTGAAGAACAAACCATTTAGATTTGATAAATTATGGATCGACCATCCCACCTTCAAGGATAACATCAACCAATGGTGGTGGGAGGAACTATTGGACCAAGGAACAAGGATGTTCAAACTTTACAAAAAGCTCAAGTACATCAAACAAAAACTCAAGGAGTGGAACATGGAAGTCTTTGGGAACATAAACCAACAGAAAAAGAGTATCGAGGATAGAATGAGGAAGCTACAAGAACTGTGTGTCGCAGAGGGATACACAGAGGATCGGAAAAAAGATGAGATCCAAATGACCCAGGAATGGGAAGCAAGATGCCAGCAGGAAGAAACTCTATGGCGCCAAAAGTCCAGAATAAGGTGGCTAAAGGAAGGGGATCGGAATACCAAGTTTTTTCATAGAACAACTATTGCAAGAAGATCCCATAACAAAATCTTAAATATTAGGGATTAGAACAGGACGGAAAGAGAATCCCACCAGGAAATTGAGAATACACTAGTCAACCACTTCCAGGGGATAACCCAGGAACCCAACCAAGATAGATCTGAGGCCATACAAAGAATAATTCATCACATCCCCAAGATGGTCACAGAGGATCAAAATGTTGGCCTAGGAAAACCCATCGCAAAGGAAGAAATTGACCAAGTGGTCCAAGAGATGCCCAATGGAAAGGCCCCAGGCCCGGATGGCTTCACAGTGGAATTCTTCAAAGCCTGTTGGGAAGTGGTTAAACATGATATTTACAGGGTGGTGGAGGACTCCAGGCGATTGACATCCATCTTGAAAGCTTTAAATGCCACAATGATCACTCTAATCTCGAAAGAAAATGAAGCTAGGACCCCAGGCCGCTAAAGACCTATAGAATTATGCAATGTAGTCTACAAGATAATCTCCAAAGTCATAGACAATAGACTAAATCCACTCCTTCCCACACTGATTTCACAGGAACAGGCGGGTTTTGTGGAAGGAAGACAAATCCTAGACAATATCATTCATGCCCATGAGATTATTCACACGTTGAAAATCCAAAAGAGAGGGGGGGTGATAATCCAACTTGATCTGGCGAAGGCTTACAATAAAATAAGCTGGCACTACATGGCTAAGATGCTGGAAGATTTTGGGTTCGATCAACACTGGATCAACTATATAGTCACTCTAGTCTCAACGACAAGTTACTCACTACTAATCAATGGAGCCCCAACCAAACCCTTCTGTACAACCAGAGGCATAAGACAAGGGGATCCGTTGTCCCCCTTCCTTTTCATTCTAATTATGGAAGGGCTAAGCAGAAGCATAAAAAGCACAACTACAACTGGTGAAATAAAAGGAATCAAACCTTTTGAAAATTGTCCAACCTCAACACACCAACAGTTCGTTGATGATAACCTACTCCATGGAACACCCACGGTAAAGGAAGCAAAGGCTTTAAAAATAATCTTAGAAGACTTCGGGGAAGCCTCGGGGGCAAAAATAAACCATTCCAAATCCATGATTTATTTCTTCAACACCAACCCAGCAATCCAACGAAACTTGGCCAACATTCTGGGGTTTGAACGTAAAATGCTCCCAACGAAATACTTGGGAATCCCTCTGACAGAAATAGCCTGCAAAATTGCTACGTGGGAAGGAGTTGTCAACAAACTGCATGTGACGGTAAAAAATTGGACATACAGAGCCCTAAAATTGGCCGAAAGGCTTATCCTCACCAAAACAGTTCTACAAGAAATTTCGGCGTATATGATGTCAGTGTTCCCAAGCCCCAAAGGAATCCTACAAAAGATAAGAGCCATCCAATGAGACTTCCTATGGAGAGGTGCAGAAAATAAAAAGAAATGGGCCCTGGTGGCCTAGGATAAGGTATGCAGACCTAAAAGCAAAGGCAACTTGTGGTTACAAGACCCACAGGTAACCAACGAAGCCTACGGGGAAAAGCTCTGGTGGATATGGGTAAAATACAAATTGGTGCCATGGGAAAACCTCTGAAAGGCAAAGTATGCCCCGAACATCAACGACCAAGAGAAAATTCGGTTCATGGGCACAAGAGAGGGATCAACCATTTGGAATTGTTAATGTTTAAGTCAT
The DNA here is from genome assembly GCA_010110895.2 of Picea sitchensis. Classification (NCBI taxonomy): domain Eukaryota; kingdom Viridiplantae; phylum Streptophyta; class Pinopsida; order Pinales; family Pinaceae; genus Picea; species Picea sitchensis. Next base: position 114,222 of record SNQJ01S0005295.1, read on the forward strand.
TATTATAGTTCTTTGCATTTCAATAGATAACAATAACATAAGATAGAATCACTGAGAAATACACAATCACAAGAGACACATCATTATCCTGGGAAATCCTCATGGGGCATAAAACCCAGCAAAACTTCCTTAATATAGATAGCCAATACAATGCCAAGAGATAACTCAAACAAGTACAGAAATTCCTCTCCCAAAGATGTGCCTCTCTCTCTCTCTCTCTCTCTCTCTCTCTTCTCCAACTGCAGCTCTCAATGAACAAGTGAGTGTGTGTCTAAGTGAGACGCTAGCCTCCTTATTTATACAAATCTGGCACGTGTGAAAGTGTCTTTTCAATGGCAGGGTCGACTTCTTCTTTTGGGTGGTTATAGCCACCTTTATTATATTTTGGGGCCTCTTTGATATATTATGGGGCCGACTTCTTCTTTATCCTATTACAATTACATTATGACCAATCCGCAAAAGGGGATTTGGTCTTTTACAATAGCCGACATGATCAATCCACAATGGGGATTGATCCAATGAATAATATATCAAATAATAATCAAAATACACTTTGCAGTTACATTATTTCAACACTCCCCCTTAACAAGAATGGTATTCTTCAACAGCGTCAGGCGAGAGAGAGGACTACATCATCAACAACATCAGGAGGACAACATCATCAATATCATGTTGGAACATTGACTGGCGTATCTATAAATCATCGGAAGTTTTCTTCATTGGCAACATCGTCATTCTCAAAGGAATGCAATCATCATCTGCATCAATATGAATTAGTATAAAACTAATACATCATCATCATCACAGCACGAGGCTGGCTCATCATAATACAGGACTGACTTTACTTCACAACTTCTCAAGCTGGAAGCATAGTACTAGTCTCATCTCAACGTCTTGCTTTACATCACAAAACTCAAGCTGGAAGCAAGATACTAGACTGGATTTATGTCACAGCTATCAAACTGGAAGCACAGTACTAGTCTCATCTCATCGTCTTTCTTTACGTCACAGCACTCAAGCTGGAAGCAAGATACTATATTGGCTTTACTTCACAGCTATCAAGATGGAAGCGCGGTACTAGTCTCATCTCATCGTCTTACTTTACGTCACAACACTCAAGCTGGAAGCAAGATACTAGATTGGCTTTACGTCGCAACTATCAAGTTGGAAGCACAGTACTAGTCTCATCTCATCATCTTGATTTACATCACAACACTCAATTTGGAAGAAAGATACTAGATTGGCTTTACGTTGCAGCTATCAAGATGGAAGAATAGTACTAGTCTCATCACAACGTCTTGCTTTACGTCACAACACTCAAGTTGGAAGTAAGTACTAGACTGGCTTTATGTCACAGCTATCAAGCTGGAAGCTCAGTACCAGTCATATCACAACAGTTATTCCCCCTTTCAAGGAAGGTCCTTTCGGACTATACAAAGCTTATCTCAAAAGTGCTCAAACTTTACATGAGATAGAGGCTTGGTCAACACATCAACAACCTGTGCATCTGTGCTAACGTACTGGAGCTTTAAGACTCCTCTCTACACCATGTCACAAATGTAATGATAACGAATCTCCATGTGTTTCGACCTGTCATGGAATACATGATTCTCTGTCATCTTTATGCAGCTCTGGTTGTCACATAGGATCGTGGTTGCTTCCATCTCTAGGTCAAATAGGCTGGTCAACAACTTTCGAAGCCATATAGCTTCGCAGCTGGCAGAACATGCAGCAATGTATTATTCTTCCACTGTGCTGAGAGCAATGCTGGATTGCTTCCTACTCTGCCACGAGATCATGGTTGATCCCAAACTGAAACAACATCCTGAAGTGCTTTTCCTGTCAGAAACACTTCCTGTCCAATCTGAATCAGTGTACCCACTCAATGTGAAATCATGATCTCCATCATAATTGAGACTACAATCTAATGTACCCTTAAGGTACCTCATCACATGTTTTGCAGCCACAAGGTGAACACGTCTGGGTTCTACTAGAAACTGACTCAAGGTGTTCATGGAAAAACAAATATCTGGTCTAGTGTTCATCAGGTACATCAACGATCCAATAATCTGTTTATACAGTGTGGCATCAATCAATTCTGACGAAGTATCGACCATCAACTTCATCTTCGTTTCCATGGGTGTATTCATGGGCTTGCACTCTAACATGTTGAATCTCTTCAAGATTTCGACTGCATACTTCCCTTGGTTAAGGAAGATCCTCTCTGGACTCTGCCATACCTCAAGACCTAAGAAATAGTGCATTAGGCCAAGGTATTTCATCTCAAATTCTGAAGTGAGTCTCTTCTTACATTCAGTGATGAGCTTTTCTTCTCCAGTTAAGAATAAGTCATCCACATGTAGCAATAATATCACTGGCTCATTTTTCATAACCTTGAAGTAGAGGTTATAATCTGCTCTACTCTTGGTAAATCCCAAGCTCATCAGAATGTTGTCTATCCGACCATACCAAGCTCTAGGAGCTTGCTTCAATCCGTACAAGGCTTTCTTCAAATTGCAGACATGAGACTTCTTGTCTTCAACTTCAAATCCTTGAGGTTGCTCTATATACACTACTTCTTCGATAACACCATTTAGGAAAGCTCTCTTTACATCCATCTGGTGTAAATTCCACTTCATCTTAGCTGCAAGGGCTATGATGGTTCTGATCGAAGTGTATCTGGCTACAGGAGCGAATGTCTCTTCATAGTCAATGCCTTATTTTTGATAAAAGCCACGAGCTACAAATCTTGCTTTATACTTCTCAATACTTCCATCAGCACCATGTTTTATTTTGAATGGATGATACCAAATCCTTGCTATTTGGTCTAGGAACTATTTCCCATACATCGTTCTTTATTATGGATTGGTATTCTTCTGTCATGGCATCTGCCCATTCTTTCTTCTGAATGGCTTCTTCAAAGCAGGTAGGCTCCTTTTCTAGGATATCACACATCAAAGCCATATAACTGGAGAATGGCTTAGGTCTCTTCACATATCTCATGGTTCCTTCGGGAACACCATATTTCTCTCCATCTTGAATAAGCTCTCTAGCCCAAGCTGGCTTTCTTTTGTGGGAGATTTTCATCTGAGGAGGTTCTTGAAACTCTACTATGTCATGATCTTCTAGAATTTCCTCATCAGGGGAAGTTACGACTTCCCTCACTAGTTCCAACTTGTTTCTTTTCTCTTTCAGTATATGTATAAATAATGGGCAGCCAAATATTTTGAGATGGCTTACCTCTGGCTTATTTCCAGTGAACATCTCTTCTGGGGTCTTGAACCCAAGTGCACTATGGGACAATCAGTTTTGCACATATACGGTTGTCATTGATGCTTTTGCCCATGAGCACATAGGAAGATTTTGATCGTGGATCATGGTCTTCACAACTTCCATTATCGTTATGTTCTTTCTTTCAGCCATGCCGTTTTGTTGAGGATTATAGGGAGTAGTGGGTTCCCTGTTGATCCCAACATCTTTGTAGAAGTTCACGAACTCTTTTGAGGTGTATTCTCCTCCATTATCTGACCTGGGTATCTTGATCTTTCTTTCAGAAATATTCTCTATCAAGGCTTTGAATTCCTTGAATTTGTTGAACACTTCATCTTTAGGTTTCAAGAGATACAACCAGGTCTTACGAGAATAATCATCAATAAATGATACATAATATACATACCCACTAATGGAGGACGATGGAATTTGGCCACACACATCTGAATGAATGAGTTCTAGGACTCCTTCTGCTTTGTCGTCTCTCTTCGGAAAAGGGTTCTTAATGTTCTTCCCTTGTGCACATCCATTGCATACACCTTCATGGTCAACCTTGAGTTTTGGTAAACCTGTGACCACTTTGCATATGTATGGTAGCACCTTGTAGTTAATGTGAGCTAGTCTTCTATGCCAAAGTTCACATGGATTCTCAATGGCGTGGGTCATGGAATCTTCTGAGTGACCCTTTAGCTTATACAAGCCACCTTCTTCTTTTCCAATGATGATTTCTTCTTTTAAGGTTTCTCCTTTAGTACGTTGCCCTCTGTAACCTTCACTATAGCTTCCTCGGGGTTTTTACCTATGACCTAGAACAAGGTCAGCAAGCAAGAGTAATATCATTTTGATAATATAAATTAATAGCACGAACAATCATCACAATAGCTCCTTTAGAGCTATCACTTGTAACTTGTCTGAAGCAAAGATTAAAGGTAAGGAATACAATACAAAAATGAGGTCAACACTCTCATAGTGTTGTGGTCAAACATTCCTCCATGGCAACCTGGAACTAACACATGAGATTCTTCCTAGAGGAGGTGTTAGTTGTATCATGCAAATGATTACGTTAAGCATTTACCTCTATATGCTCACATGCTATCAAGTATGATACTTTTCAAAGACTTCTATCTCAACTATAGTCATCAACTTGTCATGTGTACCTTTGAATTTTATTAACTTGATTAATCAAAACTGGAGCCTTGTCCTTAGGAATGAGTGCTTTCTTTTCTTCCGATTCTCCTTCACTCAAGATGACGAGTGCTTTCTTCAACCTATCTTATGTACTAAGACAATACGTTATCTTGACAAAAGGTTGGGTTAGAGGATAAGTTCTATGATCTCAACTTTTAATCCATCTAATACCTTGACTCAAAAAATGTTAGAATGAAGGTCATGCAACATTGATCAATATAACAAATGGATGCATATCAGAATAATCACACCTGGGTTGCATCATTCCTTTGAATGTGTTGGATCTTGAGATCCTTTTGGATCTATGGCAAGAGATCTCTTCTCCTACAAATACTTTTTAGGGTTTAACCATTTAAACATATGTGAGTACATACCTCTGATAGTATTTGCAGGTAGTGGCACCATCTGGCAGTAATGGTAATCATTACCAATTCTTAAAAACTTCAAGGGTGATTGCAACTAGTACTACGGCTGCAACTGTAACTGCAGTTGATACTGTAGCTGGTTCTGAGACTGCAACTGCAACTTAGGGTTTTATGAGGAAACCCTAATTTTTCAAACTTCAAAATTTGAAATTATGATCCAGGGGATAGATGTGCTGAGCTGAGGCGAGTAAGCTGGTGCAGTCAGATTTATGAAAATCCAACTTTTACCCCCTCAAACTTGATCTGCGGATTTCTGGACTGGTGCTTCTGGTTTTCTAGTACTTCTGGTACTCTGGTACTTCTAGTACTTCTGGTACTCTAGTTTTCTAGTTTTCTGGTACTTTGTGAAACTAGGGTTTCACTTTTCAGGAGATCTAGCCACTGAAAAGGTGCGTTGAAGGTGCCAAAATAATCCTTGAGGGAGGGTGCACTTTTCTAGATGGTTTTAGGGATAAAATACCTCATCAACAAAAATCCCTAATTTGCATGTACAACAACAGTGACATTTTTTACTTTTCTCTTGTGAAGGATTCTCTCTTCAGCTTGGCTTTGATACTATGTTAATGTTTAAGCCATTATTATAGTTCTTTGCATTTCAATAGATAACAATAGCATAAGATAGAATCATTGAGAAATACACAATCACAAGAGACACATCATTTATCCTGGGAAATCCTCATGGGGCAGAAAACCCAACAAAACTTCCTTAATATAGATAGCCAATACAATGCCAAGAGATAACTCAAACAAGTATAGAAAGTCCTCTCCCAAAGATGCGCCTCTCTCTCTCTCTCTCTCTCTCTCTCTCTCTCTCTCT
>SNQJ01S0005296.1:0-17881 GCA_010110895.2 Picea sitchensis
ATTGGGTTAAAGCAATGAATGATGAACTTGATCAGATTGAGAAAAACAATACGTGGGAGATGGTTAATAGACCTGAAGGTAAAAATGTGATTGGCTCCAAATGGATCTTCAAGAATAAGTTGAATGAGCAGGGACAAGTTGTTAGGAACAAAGCAAGATTGGTCTGTAAAGGGTATGCTTAGATAGAAGGAATGGATTTTGATGAAACATTTGCGCCCATAGCAAGATTATAAGCTATCAAAATGTTTCTTGCCTATGCTTGTCATAAAAGGTTTAGAGTCTATCAAATGGATGTCAATTCATCTTTTCTAAATGGAGATTTAAGTGAAGAAGTCTATATGGAACAACTAGAGGGTTTTGAACTATATGATAACCCTGACTTAGTATGCAAGATGAAGAAAGATTTATATGGGTTAAAACAAGCCCCTCGAGCCTGGTATCACAGACTGGATACATATCTCAAAGACAAAGGGTTCAAGAGAGGAATAGTTGACAACAATCTGTATATTAAAACAGAGGATAGTGATCTGCTCATCGTATTGGTCTATGTAGATGACATCATCTTCGGATGTAATAAGGATTCATTGGTACAATGTTTTGCTTCTGCCATGGAATATGAGTTTGAAATGTCTATGATAGGTGAACTATCATTTTTTCTTGGTCTGCAAATTGCTCAGAGGTTTGAATGGATGTTCATTTCTAGAGAAAAATATCTAAGAGAAGTGTTGAATAGGTTTCAAATGGAAGATTCCAAACCTGTGGGCACACCTATGGTAACTGGATTCAAATTAAGTAAGGATGATGACTCATCTGATGTTGATAAAAGTTCATATAGATCAATGATCGGTATCCTATTGTACATCACTGCATCTCACCCAGACATAATGCATGTTGTTGGAATAGTAGGAAGATATCAGTCTGCACCTAAATAGAGTCATTTGTTGGCTATAAGAAGAATATTCAGATATTTGAAATAAACTATGAACTATGGCCTATGGTATCCTAAGAATCAGAATTTGCAATTATCAGCCTACTCAGATGTTGATTGGGCTAACTGCATGGATGAAAGGAAAAGAACGAGTGGAGGTGCGTTCTTCTTAGAAGATTATCTACTAGCATGGTTGAGTAAAAAGAAAGGTTCCATTTCTTTATCAACTACAGAGGTAGAGTACATTGTTGTTGCTACCTATTGCACTCAGGTATTATGGATGATTCAGACACTTGTAGACTTGGAGGTAAAATATGCTGCACCGATCCCAATTCATTGTGATAACTCTAGTGCCATTAGTGTGTCCAAGAATCCTGTATTTCACTCCAAGACCAAGCATATTTCCATAAAATACCATTTTCTGAGAGAGAAGGTCACTAATTAGATTGTTCAAGTCCATTACATTCCAACCACATAACAAATTGCAGACATCTTTACTAAACCCCTAGCCAATACACCTTTTGAATATCTTCGACAGAAGCTGGGTGTCATCCCGTCTCACATCTAAGAGAGTCCATCCTGTTAGGGGGAGTTTTGTATTGATTAATAGAATATCTGGTACTTCCTAAAAATACTGCAACAGCTCAAGGGGAGCATGTTTTCTTTGACATTGATGTCAAAGGGGGAGAAAAGGAGTGGACCAGACTAGATGCTACAGTTGGAGGTCCAAATAGTTTAGCGCAATCGTTTAGGGTTGCCATCAATGCCAAAGGGGGAGATTGTTGGCATGTTTACAGGTAGGTGTGCTTGCCATTGATGGCAAGATCAGAGTATGCAACATGCTTGTCATTGATGGAAAGATCAGAGTATGTAGCAAAGGAAAAACAGGGACAACGTAAGCTCAGAAGAGAAAGTGCAGAGGTGTACGCAGAGTGCAAGAGTGTGCTTGTTCATTTGATGGAAAACAGGTAGGTAAGGAAGCTCAACAGTGCAGGGATAATGGCATGGAAAGATCAAAAGAGTAAACTCCATTTTGGAGTTTCGTATACTGGGAGATAGAGAAGTGCTTGAGACTCTCCAACACAGGAGTCCCCAAGTCGCGAAATGCAAAACCCTGAAATCCCGAAACAGACTCATCTACCGGAGTTTCGTATATTGGGAGTTGGAGGAGTCAAGACTCAAGACTCTTCATCACAAGAGTCCCAAAGTCGTGAAATGAAAAATCTTGAAATATCAAAGACTGACTCTCCAACATAGGAGTCCCGAAGTCGTGAAATGCAAAATCCTGAAATACCGAAACAGACTCGTCTACCGGAGTTTTAGATATCAGGAGTTGGAGGAGTCAAGAGTCAAGACTCTTCATCACAAGAGTCCCGAAGTCACGAAACCTGAAGTCGCGAAATGTGAAATCACGGAATATCAAAGACTCCATTTTTGAGTTTTGGATACCGAGAGTTGGAGGAGTCATGAGTCATGACTCTTCATCACAAGAGTCCCGAAGTCACGAAACCCGAAGTCGCGAAATGCAAAATCGTGAAATGTGAAAGACTCCATATCGAATGTTCGGATACTGGTAGTTGGAGGAATCAAGAGTCGAGACTCCTCATCGCAAGAGTCCCGAAGTCGCAAAATGCCGAAAGGAAAAAAACACCTTTTGGTGTTGGTTTCAATACCGAGAGTTAGAGTGTTGAAACACTTTGCAACAAGAATGCCAGAATTGCGATATACGAAATCGTGAAGTGATCTGGGCCGACAGATCCAGGAGGTGAATGTGGTAGATCACGATAGAAAGGATAGGTGGCAGACTATGACGTGTGGTATAGGATAGTCATCTGATCACCACGAATCATGGACCGTATATCTGAACATTGAAGAGATTTAGAGAAGCGCTTGAGTCGGCAAGCTCCATTTCGAAGTTTCAGGGACCGGGCAATGGAGCGTAAATAAATCCTAACATCAAGGATATAGAAATGCTGAAATGCGAAATGTGAAAACCTTTTTGGTATAGGGCTTGGTCACCACCGATGGTCACATCGTCAAAGAGATGTAGAGAATAGATTGAAGAACCAAGCTCGATTTCAGAGTTTTGGGGACCACGACATGGAGCGTCAAGAAACTTTACCACAGGAATGTCGAAATTTCGAAATGTTGAAATGAGAAATAAACGCAAGATCCTACGAATCCAATCCAATGGTGCATGTGTATTTAAGTATGATTGAAGGGCTAATTTTTCTTTTCACAGTTAATCGATCAGTGGCGATTCAGTTGTTGAAGTGGTCTTTAGAGGTTCACAGTGTAACTGCTAGAAACCACTGATGGTTTCTGCCAGAGGAGTTGAAGATTCTCAAGGAATATTCCAGTGGAATGAAGATGGTTCGTGGAAGCAATTGATAGATGTATGAGCATTGTAGTCTGTGACTACAACAGAGAGGATGAGCTCGACTATGACAGAGAAGACAAATAGTCTTGACTGTTGGAGAGGCTAAGGAATCTTAGTAAAACACCCAGTGATGATGGACACATGGGTTTAACAGCCAGAGAAGCTGAAGAGTTGTAATGATGAATAGGCAGAGCACTCAAAATGAAGGGCATGCAGAAGAATTGTGCACAGTGAGGCACAAGGTGCACAGAGACTATAAGAATGCAGAACAGAGAAGAGATGGGGTGGCTATTGAGAGTGATTCATGTGTGTAGAAGGAGTTAGAGTGCAGCAGCTGAAATGCACAGAAGAGGAAAGGTGCATTGAATGGACATGGTGCACAGAGCAGAAAAGGTAGAAGAATAGAAAGTGCAAGGCATGTGTGCAAGAAGACAGTGAGGCAGACAGAGCAAGGAAATGTAGCAGAATAGTGATGAGATTGGTAAGCCATTGTTGAACATTAAATCACTATAATAAGTTTCAGTAACAAAGATTCATATTCCAGGGTGCTAGGGAGGTGCTAGGGAGGACTGTTGTCCTCAGAGGTTCAAGTGGGTGCTTGAACATAGGGATTTGTAGCTTCCACCTGGGTGCAGATAGAGAAACCAGGGTGGCAGGGTGGTGCAAGGGAGAACTATTGTTCTCTGTTTTATAGGTTGGTGCCTATATGATTGGAAGTTGGTGCTTCCATCCAGTTGGTGTTGGAACACTTGGGGAGTTGGTTCTTCCTTTTAGTTGGTGCTAGAGAAACTAGGGAGTTGGTGCTTCCTTCTAGTTCGTGCTAGAGAAACCAGAGAGTGGGTTCTCTTAGCAAGTAATAGCTTGCAAAAAAGAGGTTGCTGCCTCATTATGAGTTGGTGCTCATATGTATGATAATGTAAAGAATGTAAATATTACTTATCATATAAAGAAGAAGAGGTTTTTACCCTTTATGGGTTTCCTCAAGAAATATTTGTCTCTGCGTACCTCATATGTGTGACTAATGTTGAATGTGTTATTGCTTATTTCCCTGCATTATTGCGATATTCATTGAGTGTTTTGTAAAGAGTTTAAAATAAGCAAAAATGTTTAAGCACAATAACAACTGATTCACCCCCCCCTCTCAGTTGATCAACATGACATAGTGTCATTGATGTCAAATAGTTGGATGATATGCAAAGATTAAAGCTCAGGAGGGTTAGCGATTGAAAAATAAAAGTTACACTAGGATGATATGAAGATATTAATAAGATAAAAAGGAAAAGCACAGTACAGAAACATGATAGGGGTCAAAATCTCCATAGGACAAACCAAGATCATTGGATACACAAGCGTCAGATCAATGATATGGATTGATTGTAGAGAGAGAAAGGAGAATTAAATGACTTGCTAGTTCCAATCCTGCAATTAGTCAGGACCGTAAGATCTTATAGGTTCAAATATCAATGATTGTGGTTTACTCACCAACAATCACACAACTTCATATTGCGGATCTTGGTTAACAAATTAAACCACTCGCAAGTTGTGGTTTTTCAATCCACATCGATCGTTGATGGTCACTCAACAATATATCTACGAGCAGTTTCCATTGTGGAACTTGACGATAGTCTTAAAAGTCATGCTAGTTGAAGACCCCACAATCATCCTTGATCGTTGATCTTCTTTGAGAGTCTTATCGATTGTTGGATCACTTTAAGTGGAAAGATAGGATAAGCAAGGCAAAAGGGTTGAGAATTCAAATACAAGAATATCCAATAGCCGATCAATCACTTTAAGTGGAAAGATAGGATAAGCAAGGAAAAAGGGTTTAGAATTTGAATACCCGAATATCTGATAGTCATTGGATGACTTTTGAATAGAAGGACAGGATGAGAAAAAAGGATGAGATCTCGATCACCCAAATTTCTGTCAGCTGTTGGATCATCTTAAGTGGAAGGATAGGATAAGAAAAAGATGAAGGGTCATTGGATTTAAACCAAGTCAAAGCAACATCACAAATAGATCGAGCCGTCGATCTAAAGCCATGATCAACAAACAACATTTGTTTCGGGTTAAAAGTTTTGAGGAGGTTACACTTCAGGGAATCTCACTTTGAAATAATTGTGAAGTCGAGAAATTGAAGTACCTGGAGTCCTGAAAGACAAAAATATGAAGTCACTCTTAGCCATTGATTTTAGATACATTTCGGATACTATTCCAAACCGCTAGATCAAGGAGATGAATATGTGTCACATCGAGAGATCTACGTCAGCATACCACATCAGCAAGGACATGTGACATACCATGTCAATAGTGATGTCAACAAGAACACATGGCACAGTCAAATAATGACAAGTGTCAAGATGAAATCGACATTTCAGGTACGTGTAAATCATGAATCTGAGTGACACATGGAAACCACTCAACCCGTGCCACATCATCAAGTGACGTTAGAAAGTTAATTCACTATGGGAGTTTTACTTCAGGAGTTTCACCACCAACAAATGTCGTGAATCTTGAATTCTTAAATGTCAAAGTCCTAAAGTGGACATGAGTCACTCGATCTGAAGGACACTTCAGGAACATTCTTGACCGTTGATCTAGTATAGTGGAAGGATAGCGTAAGTAGAATAGCCGAAGTCACCAAGTAAATGGTGGTCATCCATCTCAATGCTTGATTAATTCCCAGCCTTCAAATTAAGCAGTGAAAGGATAAGTGTAAGGATCGAATATGACCATTGATCTGGTTCCACAAAATAAGCATGAATCATCTGATCTGTTTAGTGAAATATGATTCATAATATTTGAAAGGTTGCAAGTCCCGAAGTCCCGAAGGGCAAAGTTTCGAAGCCCTAACAGTCATCCATCTCATCGGTAGATCAAATCGTGACCATTGATTCTAATAAGCGCTCATTTGGCCTAGTGCCTGATCACCGCCATTGGTCATATGGAATAAGAGATATAAAGGCAAAATGTAATCTGTCGCTAAAATTGATAAGCTCGTGGTTTTACGTTATCAGTCACATGTAATGGTTTGAAGGAAGCGCCTCTATAGAACTCAGTTTTTTCAATAATTGTAGAGATTGAGGATCGAGTTAAAAGATGAAATTAATCCATATCCATGATCAAATTATAAAAATCCTTCACAATATGAATAATAAACAGTGATTATGGTTAAGTTAAACGTAGAGTTGCGATGGTCCAAAATAAAGGACATTGTGCATCATAACTTGCACTGTTTTGAATATTATATAAACGAGGGAGAGTGGTAAGAAGAAAGTGTCTCTACGGTCTAAATAAGAATACATATTAAATCACAGAAGAAGAGAGAGATATAGTAAAGACTTGATACAAAAGTTTCTCCAAATTCAGAAAATAAGGGTGGTTGGGTGGTGCAAGGGTAGGTTGGTGCCTGCAGGGGAATTGGTGCTTCCTTGTCAGTTGTAGTTGACTAAATAGGGGGTCGAAGCCTCCTACCAATTGGTTCTGGTAAACAAGGGTGTGGGTGCATCCCAATAAGTTGGTGTTGATCAAAAAGGAAGAACATCTTCCTTCTATGCAACATGTAAAAAAAAAAATTGCAGTTAATACAAAAGTATTTGTGGTTTTCCCAATTAGATTCCACGATAAAATATTGTGTTAAAATTCTGTTTGCATTAACAAAAGAAAATTGATAACATTATTTTTTCAGTGATTCACCCCCCCCTCTCAGTGACAGGATCTCATCCTTGATGTCTTTGATTATGCTCTATAGTGTTATTAAGGTTAATAAACTAATGCATGTTCACTTCCTAAGCATTAACATAATATTCTATGAAGTGCTCTTATCATAGATTCATGTCCCAGCCTGGTTACAGACACCTGCGTCCTGTAACCCCCCCTACTTCTACCTCGGGTGAGACTTCGCCTGCTTCATAGGTTTTAACAAAAGGGCCGGTAGTCGAGATTTTGTTGGTGCATTGTTAAGCATTGAACCCTGGGTCTACCCCTGTGCCAACAAAGTTCCATTGTCGAGATTCGAAACTGTGATTGTTGCGAATTGAAGTAAAGAAAAAGAAAATCTATGTGCGTAGGTATGTTGTTGAAGTAAACAGTACTATAATTGACTTGCAAAGATTTATGCCAAGAAATTAAGTTGTTCTGAAGAAAAGAGGTAAGATTCTAAAAGAGGCAAGCTTTGTGCTTTGGTAAGAGAAAGATAAGTGAAATTTTTTGTTTTGAAAGCATGAATTTAAGTATGTTTAATAGATTATGTCCTAGTCTCAAGGCTAGGGCGTAGTTGAAATAAAGAGTTGATTTGAGTAGATTTAATGGAAATGAAGAAAGATATGTTACTCCTATGCATAGAAAGAGTTTTTGGACTAATAAGTGGATTCGGGAACCTAGAAACAATTTTTGCAGATTGCAGGTCCAACATTATGATCCTAGGGGAAGTGCGCAGTACAGAAAAGATTGGGGAACATTTAAGAGAAAAAGAGGATTGAATTTGTGTTATAATTGTAGAAGGCTAGGACATCTTGCTAAGGAATTCCCTGAGGTAGGATTTATTTGTCTTTGTTGTCATATTGTTGGTCATGAGGTTGAAGATTGTCCAAGCATTATTGCTAAAGTTGAAGGGAGAGACATAAGACAAGAAAATTATGAAAAGAGTCAAGAGACTAAGGGTATGTTATAAATTCATAAAGAGAAAAGGTTAGAGGTATTTCAGACTATGTTATTATACTTATAAGAAACGATGGATGTTCATAAAGATGTCAGCTTATCAGAAAGCTTGAAAGCAAAATAGCGGATAAGTGCAAGAATAAAATACTTCAACATAGACCGTATAGTCTTAGATGAAGGAACATAAGTGAATATTATGATAGAAGAAACTTGGGAAGTTTTGGGAAATCCTACTGTGGTACCCTCTTTAGGAAGGATAGGCTTGTTTAAGGGCAAGATGATAAATTTATTGTGAAGAGTAACTACTATACCTATTATTGCCCATGGAAGATCGATGGAAGAAGAATTTGAATTCATTAGGTTTGTTGAGGAAAACACCCCTTTCCCACTTTTGTTAGGTAGACTTGGATTGAGAAGGATCATATCATAAGGAAATCATAGGAATAAGATACATAAAAGAAAAAGAAAAAATTAAGGGATTTCATAGCTAGTAAAATAGACCAACTAAGAGAATAACAAGAGAATAAGTCAAAGCAACAGAGAAAAGTAACAACGTAAGAAGGACATGAAGAAAAGGAATTAGCTATCAATTTTGATGGAATGAAAGAAGGCTTGAAGGACCTATCTATCTAAGAGAGAAGTGTGCCCAATCAGGAAGTTTTAAGAAAAGGGATATTAATTTCAGAACCTTTGAGGGTACCTCAACAGTGCGAAGCCACTACGCTAGGGGAAGATCAGAATAAAAATGGAAAGAGGATTCCATAAATAGTTAAAGAGAATCAGATAATAAGAAATAAGGAAAGGAATCTCAATAAAAAGAAGGCTAAGCTAGAAAATCTACAAAAAGTTAAGGAAACCAGATGGAAGACTTCACAGACCGAAACCTTGCAGGAGGCAGGTTTGCAGGGTTTGAACCTCGTTGGAACAACATGTCTGCACAGATTTGGACTTCTCCTTGGAGAAGTTATATAACCATTGGAGGCAGCCCGACCATTAGAATGACACTCCAGAATGGTTAGGAAACACATTTATGGGTGTATAGACTGCTTTTTGACATTGAGATCGTGCCATAACGGCTAGATTTACATTAATGGAAGCATTTAAATCTAGTTCCTATCCTTTGGAAGATCCATCATGACCCCCCCACTTATTTAACTCATCGATCATGGCACTGGGACCACTTTTTTCTACCCGTGACTGACTAAGCTAAGTCGAGAACTGTCCAAGTGTCAAACTGTGCTTCCTGTCATTATTTGAAAGTATACCCTGCCTATCTGTCTGTCTATCTGCTATCTGTTAAAAGCTACAATGTCGGGTGAATCCAACGACCTTGAGAAGTCTGTCGAGGAAGTTCTTAGGAAACTCATGCTCGATAGACCTGTATCTGAATTTATTCAAGCATCATCGACTAGGGGATTGAAGGCTTCCCCTTTAACCAGACGTTGTTCCACCTGCATCAATCCCGTAAATGAACAAAGAAGCAATCACCACGGTGATATGGCTAACGCGAAGCATATCTCGTCGATCCTGCCTGAGTATATGTTGGCAAAAATTGAACAGATAGCGCATTCTTGTATGCTTGTCATTGATGGAAAGTACAACAATGAAGATGGCATGAGTACAAAAAGTATGTAATAGATAGGCATTATGAGAAGACTCTGCAGAGAATATTTGAATAAGATTAGAAGATATAGTGCAGAGGATTATTGGCAGATCATTGATGGAAAAATTAGAGTAAGCGGAACAAAGTAAGCTCAGGAGGAGAAGCAACATTTCTGATTGTTGGATCCCATTTTACTTCCTGAAAGAAGGAGGACCGTCAGATCTGATTGTAGACAATAACAATGCACAGAAGACGAGGACAAATCTCAGGCATCAAATCTGAGCATAAGTTTCGACCATCGTTGGATCAAGGAGAACTTGTACATTCATTAAAGTGAAAGTAGAAGCGGGCTCACAAAATCCCAAAAGAAGGAGGACCATCCATCTTCAAGCAGGACACGTGGTGAAAGATCATCATGTCGCTGAATGGAAAGTCAAAGGAATGGGGTTCCCTAACCTCTCGAATTCGCGATATGCAAAATTGTGAAACTATCTTAGCCATCAGATCAAGGTTTGTTCCGGACCATTGATCCAACTCCATCTCGGAGTATCGCCTATCATGACTTGGAGTGACAAGAACCTCCATATAAGGAACAGTGAGATGCGAGATCGTGAAAAGATCAGGACCATCAGATCACCAAGAACGTGGACCATTGATCTGAGCTCCATCTTGGAGCTTTGCCTATCACGACTTGGAGAGGAAAGAAACATAACCATCGAAATCGTGATATGCAAAATCACGATTTAATTGCATCCATCAGATCAAGGTGTGATCTAGACCATTGATCCGACTCCATTTCGGAGTTTCGTGAATTGCGACTTGGAGAGGCAAGAAACATAACCACAAGAACGCTGAAATAGGGATATGTGAAATTGCGATATGATCTGAGCTGTTGAATCAAGATCAAATCTGAACCATCGAATCATAGGACAAGTGGCAAGCGATTGGAATTTCACTGACTTGGAGTCAACAGAGCATGGTGTGGAAACTCGTGAAATATGAAGGGCCTTTTTGGCACAGCCTATGGTCACTGTTGGTGGTCACGAGAAGGGAAGGAGTCAGTTCATATAAGCTCCATTTCAGAGTTTTGGGGATCGCAACTTGGAGAGTCGAGATGCCTCATCTCCAGATTCACAAAATGCAAAATCGCAAAAGTGCTTTATGCATAAGCGCGTGGTCAAAACCATTGGGCACATCGATGGAATATAGAGGAAGAAGATTGAGGTGCTAAGCTTCACCACAGGGATCTCGAAATGCCTAATTACGAAATGGAAAAATAGGCACAAGATTATTTATTCTTAATCCAACAGTTCAAGCGAGTTTGAATATAATCGAAGGGCTACTGTTCCATCTCATAGTTAATTGATCAGTTACAAATCTGTTAGCTAAACTGAATCATGATTCTTGATCAGTTGGTGTTTCAGTTGCTTAGACAGTTTTCTTTTTCCTAAGAAGATACGAAGTGTAATTGTTGTGGGCGTGGTGCATAAAATAAAAAGATGCAGACTGTGCATGGTTGGTTGTTCTAGACGAAAAAATGAATTAAACTGTAAGAAAGGGAAAATCACAGGATATGCAGTGTGAGACTGAAAATATGCATAGTATGAGATAAAACTCAGAGAAGAGTAACAGATGAGGAAAAGACTTGAAGCAGAGCAGAATGACAGAACAAGTTGAAGCAGAGCAGAATGACAGGAAGAGTAAATGCGATGAGGAAAAGACTTGAAGCAGAATGACGCAATGGCCAGAAGCAGAGCGTATCGACAACAAGTTGGAAGCAGAAGAAATCTGCTAATTGCAGAACAAACAAAGGAAGAGAAGAATTGCA
This sequence comes from Picea sitchensis, assembly GCA_010110895.2. NCBI lineage: Eukaryota > Viridiplantae > Streptophyta > Pinopsida > Pinales > Pinaceae > Picea > Picea sitchensis. Next base: position 11,399 of record SNQJ01S0005296.1, read on the forward strand.
CAACAGTTAGAAGAAGACCAAATTTACAGAACAAAGAAGAAGTGGTAAGAATCGATTTATATGTGTAGTTGGTTGTTTAATTATTCATTTATATTCTAGGGTGTTTGAGAGGTGTTAGAGAGGATTTTTGTCCTCAGAGGTTCAAGTGGGAGCTTGAACACAGGGAGTTGTAGCTTCCATCTAGTTGCAGCCAGAGAAACCAGGGTGGCAGGGTGGTGCAAGGGAGAACAAGTGTTCTCTGTTATACAGGTTGGAGCCTGTGTAACTGGAAGTTGGTGCTTCCATCTAGTTGGTGATGGAACATTATGGGAGTTGGTGCTTCCTTCTAGTGGGTGCTAGAGAAACAAGAGAGTCTGTGCTCTCAAACAAGTTGTAGCTTGTAAAAAGGAGGTAGCAGCCTCACATTGAGTTGGTGCTCAATTATAGATGATGTACAAAACTTAAAAGACTGCCTATCATTTCGAAGAAGAAGAGGTTTTCTCACTTTATGGGTTTCCTCATGAAAATATGTCTCTGTGTATACCTTATGTGTGACTGATGCTCATTATTTTTATTGTCCATATGCCATATAATGTTGATGATCACTTGAAGAAAGATTAAGACTGTATTAATAGACTTAAAATTGTTTAAGCATAATAACAACTGATTCACCCCCCCCCCTCTCAGTTGTCTTAGTAATTTCAATAGTATACTCTGCCTCTAGCCAGTGCTATTAAACATGATAGTATCCCTCATGATTTTGAGTACTCCATGTTCACTACGTACATTTTGAAATGAATTCTCATAGTAGGAAGTCAGTTAAGGTAGATCCCATTGTTGAAGCATAGTGACTTCAACTTAGGAGACCGAAAGAACTACGCCACACTAGCTCCTCACTGTTACTTAATGAAGACAACCAGAAAGAAACCTCACCTCATCTCATAGCCATGGATTAATGGGTTGGCACAGTCAACCATATTAAACGTAATGAAGATTCTGCATTTTGGCCACCACCAGGGGGTAACGCTTGCGTTAAACTCCGCATGTCATGCTATCATGGCGAATATATATGGCTTGACAGAAGAATTATTGTGGATCTAGCATTGATCCACCAGATCACAGGTTTAAGTTTGAAGGGTCCTAACCCACAACAGTTCTACCCAGAGAAGACCTCAGACCATTCTTTATCACAGTGTATCAAAGAATCCTATGGAGAGGTAGAAAAGGGGAAGCAAGGTTAGAAGGTATCCTCCATATAGGATGGTGTAGTGCACCTTGTTTTTCAACTCTTAGATGTAAATATAGTGAGGAAGAACCGCCCCACACAGGTCACCGGGTTCATGGTTGATCCTCATAGGAAAGTGCGTGGAGGGCCTGTAGATGAACTGGGTGAAATACCACGTTAATGAGTTAGAAAAATATTTCTTTGAAGCCCAGTACTTAGGATATGAATTTGAATACAATTGGTTGATCATCCTGATTGAATTTGTGGCTTGGCAGATGCCTAAAGGAGCTACTTTCCCAGATATTGAACCTATAGAGCCCCTGGCCGCTCTATTTTCCACCCCGTGGTATACTAATGACATGACGAAGCAGTGGCAGTCTAATGTCATGTTTCATAGATATTATCAGCAGTTGAAAGTCTCCATTGAATCATTCCCTTGTTTGACATCACGTACCCTGCATCAGTACCAGCCCATAGCAAAGTTTTACGCTAATCCCCACTTCATTTACATCACCGCGTGAAGAGATGAGCACCAGGAAATATTGCAGTCATACTATAAGCTCATGGATGAAAATATGGAACAGATTTAAAAGGATTGGCCAGAAGAATTTATTGTAGCTATCACCAATGCAGAGTTATCTGACAATGATACTATAGGAATCTTGATGGTTACGTGAGCTAAAAATGTCAGACAACATAGTGGGACGAAGAAGCAGAGGGAATGCAAAAATTAGTTTGAAGTCTAGGACATAGAGAGTGACGAAGAGGACGAAGAGGAAACCTCTGGAGATAGCAAGTCTAGCTCACTGGGAGAAGGAGAAGACAAAGAAGAAGGACAGGGAGGAGGATATGAAGGAGAATAAGAGAAAGGAGGAAGCAAAGCTACTATCACCCCACCACCTAGAGATCCCCCTGTTGTGACAGTGACCCCACAAAAGAGGAAAGTTACTCAGAAGAAACCTTCAACAAAGAAGAAAATGTGTGTCAATAAGCCACAGTTAGAAGCTACTCTCACTGATGATGACATTAGTCTAGTCTGCGGAGCTATGGATGATGCCTCTGAAGATATGTTACATAGATACGAAGAGAAATAGGTGGATTTATACGAAAGGATTGAGAGGGAATTGAAGGAAGTGCAACAGGTTGTTTTCTTGGTCTGCGCAATGCCTACTGCGTTGTCTCCATGTTCCCCATCACAGACCATAGACTTGGGGGATAAACTGAATCTGCAGGGTGAACCAGGGATTTGGATCACCCTCGCTCAGTATAGCATCAAGTTTCCCACCCCCGTAGCACTACAAGATAGTCCCAACTTGCATGTTGATGTTAACCTTAAAGGAATACCTCCAGAACAGGTCGAAGTATTGGAGGCAGGTTTGAAGGCATATAGAAGGGAGCAGAGAAAAATGACCACTGAAAGAGAATCCCAGCTAAGAAGGCTTGCTGATGCAACAGAAGCTCGGTTCTAGAGAGCTCAGGAAGAGAAGAAGAAGGCTATAGAATCCTTGCAAAAGGAGAAAGACGAAGTCCTAGTATAGTTACGAGTAGCGTAGGACAGTGTAGCTACCTATGAAAGTGAGAAAGCAGAGCTTCAGACGAAGCTTCAAGAGGAAAATAAAGCTGACAAAGCCCAGCTACAAAAGGAAAAATAGTAGCTACTCACAAAGTTGTCAATGGTCAAAGAAGTAGTAAGAAAAGCATGCCACTCTATTCCAGGCTTGGTACAGGAGGAGCAAGAGCCTGTCGAAGATCAAGTAGCGTAGCTCGCAGAGAGCCTCCAGCAATTTCAGGCTAGGATAGCTAAAATGGAGGCCCGAACAGTGCCAAGCTACCCATCGAAGGTGCATGACCAAAGGGAAGAGTCTGCCAAAAAAAAATTAGAAAGTACAAAATCCCTTACCTCGGCATGTAAACAATTGAGTGACAGAAGCACCTGAACATATGAACGCCTCATAGAGGATCCAGAGTTAAACAAGCTAGAGGCTCAGTTACAGGAAGCACAGTAGCAAGCATCTTCATTACAGGTGTAGATGAAGCTTCTCATAGTAGTGGAAAGGATGAAGAGCTCCCAAGAACAGTGCATAGTACAACAACAGATCGCTTCCCTCCAGGGTAAGGTGATGGAAGCAACACAGAACTTACAACCTATGCAGGAAGAATATTTCAAGGTTTGAGATTGATGGCCAAGGTTCATAGTTAGATCAATTAGTTGCAGCAGTAGAACAATGTCTAGAAGGGCCTGTTACAGAGCAAACAGTCCAGGAGCTCGCTGAGCAGGAGGCTTAGGAGAGGCAGCAAGTTGAGGCAGTTCAAGTTAAACTCAAGGATTTTGAAGTAGTATTGTCCAGACCTGAGTGACTCAGGATGTGTCATGGGTGAGTGTTGGGGGCCTGTTGTCCCTCGACCAAGTTTTGGGGAAAGTTTTGTCAGTTTTGGCCCACTTTTGGACTTCAATACATTGTTCGAAGTAGGAGATCCCAAGCGGAGCTGAGATTGTGTATCTCACCTATTTTGAGGGTTATGTGGACCCAGTAAGGGGTCCTTTGGGTTTTGTAACGGGTTTATGGGATGTCATCCCATGGGTGTTCCCATGTTTAGGCCTTATTGTAAGATTGTGTAAAGTATAAATAGACAAGACTGTATTGTAGAAGTAAGTAGTGTTATATGCAAAGGAATGTATGTGGTCTAGGATTTGTGCTCGACTGTGATTTTGTAGAAGGTGCTAAGTGATGTGATAAGAGATTTTGGCTCTATGGATTTGACCTATTTGGAAGGTAAAGAAGGAGGATCTAGTGCTTAGTGCACAGATCTCCTGTCTTGTATGAAGTTTGACTCAATGTCTTAGTGTACATGAGTGACTAGATGTAATATTTTGGTGGACAATAAAGAGGTGAAGCAGTTTGTGGATGTAGCCCCACCCTGGGGTGAACCATGTATATCTGGTGTCTCATGGTTTGCTTGGTGCAGTGTCATTTCTATTATGCATTTTCTTAGTGCTTTGATTATGATGTGTAATGAATATATATTTTTTTTATTAAGTACTTTACTTATGTTAAAGGGTAAATGAATGATAGACTTAACTCACAATGCTAAGTGCTCAGGGTCCATAATCACTTGTTGTTATTTCTCTTATCTATCTTTGATTATGCTGTGCGGTGTTATTGAGGTTAATAAACTAATGCATGTTCACTTCCTAAGAATTAACAAAATATTATGTGAAGTGCTCTAATCACATATCCGTGTCCCAACCTGGTTATATACACCTGCGTCCTGTTAAATGTTGAACCCTAGATCTGCCCCTGTGCCGGGACCCAAAACTATGATTGTTGGGAACCGAAGTAAAGAAAAATAAAATATCTGTGTTTAAGTCTGTTGCTGAAGTGCGCAGTACTCTACTTGATTTGTGAAGATTTGTGCCAAGAAAGTAATTTGTTCTGAAGAAAATAGGCAAGATTTTATAAGAGGCAAGCTTTGTTCTTTGGTAAGAGAAAGATAAGTGAAATGTTTTGTTTTGAAAGCATGAATTTAAGTATGTTTAATAGATTTTGTCCTAGTCTGAATTCTAGGGAGCAGTTGAAAGAAAGAGTTGATTTGAATAAATTTAATGGAAATGAATAAAGATATGTTATTCCTATGCATAGAAAGAGTTTTTGGACTACTAAGTGGATGCAGGAACCTAGAAATATTTTTTGCAGATTGCAGGTCCAAAACTATGATCCTAGAGGAAGTGCGTAGTACAAAAAATATTGGGGAACACTTAAGAGAAAAAGAGGATTGACTTTTTGTTATAATTGTAGAAGGTCGGGACATCTTGCTAAGGAATACCCCGAGGTAGGTCATATTTGTCTTCGTTGTAAGATTGTTGTTCATGAGGTTGAGGATTGTCCAAGGATTATTGCTAAAGTTAAAGAGGGACATAAGACAAGAAATTTATGAAAAGAGTCAAGAGACTAAGGGTATTGAAGTTATTTTCCAGATAATCCATAGTTGGTGTCATTTTTGTCATCGACACTTCGAATCTGAATCGGGATTCATCATCAGGAGTAATTGTCAATTGATAGCTTGCTGATATTGGTCAATTAATAGTTAAGATGCACGATGTTTATAGATTTAACCTAGGTCAGCTTGTCTAAAACCTAATTTATAGAGTTTTTAAACAAAAATTAAACTAAATAATAAATTAATAAATTATTACTAAGGTTGAATGTAATAGTTTTAATAGTGTTTTACTATTATATATATGTATAAATGTAAGTCTAGGGTTTGAAATAGATTGACTTTTAATTCATTTTATTAGTATTTTTAATTAATTGAATTATATTTATAGTTAATGTAAGAAGGATTTTAGTTAGGGTTGGTTGTTTTAGGGTTAGAGTTAGATAGTTATTTTATTATTTATTAGTACTTATAATTTATGTTTTGAATTTTTAATGTATAACATTTAGTGAACTAATAATATATCTTAAATTATTACTAGGTTGAAAGTAAAGGTTTAATAGTGTTATATTTTTAATTAATTGAATTATATTTAGTTAAGGTTTGGTTGTTTTTAGGGTTAGAGTTAGATAGTTTTTTATTTTATTACTTATTAGTACTTTATGATTAAATTTAATGTATACAGTTTAGTGAGCTAATTACTACATTATGGAAAGGAAGCTTAGGTTTTAGTTGATTAGAATAATTTCAAAGGATCGTTTTTAGTAGTGTTAAATTGTGTAATTAGTATGATAATTAGTATTATAAGGTCTAAATATTGAAGGTTATTGTATAGAAATAAGTTTAGGGTGCTAAGTGTTGGATTACTGAGAAGGGGGGTGAATCAATAATAGCGTAATTATAATCATTTTTCTTCAAATGTTATATCAATGTAGAATTATTATCCAATAATGAGTAGTAAGAAATAAAAAATCACACACATGCACAGTACACCAGTGTTTTACATGGAAACCCAAATTGGGAGAAAACCACGGAATGATTTTTCTTATATGTCTTGAAGAATTACACTCATTGGAAGCACAAACTTCCTTTGTTTTCCAGCTGCAACTGGAAGGAGGCTCCAACCCCATATTTTCTCAGGCTACAACCTGAGGGAAGCTCCAACTCCCAAATTCTTTGGCTACAACCAAAAGGAGGCTACAACCCCCAATGTTCTCCGGCTACAACCGGAAGGTGGATACAGCCACCTATCCTTGCCCCGTCCTGCCACCCTGAAGTAGAAGTAGAATGATGGAACCACTGTCACACTATCACTGTGAGATATACCACTATAAACCTGTACC
>SNQJ01S0005296.1:19144-47151 GCA_010110895.2 Picea sitchensis
ACTGTGAGGAATTATGTGATGTTCCACATACCACTAGAAATGACATGTCAAACACTATACATCTAGCATATTTTCCTTGACAAATTCACTTTCCTTCATCTCATTATTCCACAATTAATCATGGGTTCTCTTACTCCACAAAGCATCTTCCCGTGAGGGATTTCACCATAAGGGGACCACTTTGGAGTTCATCCATATTTATCAACCATGAAAAAACAATAATGACTCATATTTACATCAAACAATATTGGGTCCATTACCCAAAACTTTTTGCTACAGGGCTTTCTTCAAGGGTTGATATCAATGACAACCAACCTTAATCAACACTAAGTGGATACATCTGGTGTTTTAATATATATAGTGTCAAAAGATTAGGGTATATGTAACTTAATTATTGATATATATAGTAGTAAGTGTCTATAATTAGAATTTATAAAGTGGGTAATACCAGTTAGTTAGACCCCTAAGTCTATGAACTGACACAAAGGAAAACCTAAATAAGCTAGGAAAGAAGAAGGGAGGTGTCATACCTGATTTGATTATCAAGCAAATAACTTTGAAACTCCCCACCACAGAAATATGAAAACAAACTAAGGGTATGTTAGAAATTCATAAAGAGAAAAGGTCAGAGGAAGTTTAGACTATGTTATTACAGTTAGAAGAAATGATGGATGTTCATAAATATGTCAATTTACCAGAAATCTTGAAATCAAAACAACGCATAAGTGAAAGAATAAATGACTTTGACATAGACCATATAGGCTTGGATGAAGAAACACAAGTGAATATTATGACAGAAGAAAATTGGGAAGTTTTTGGAAAGCCTACTCTGGTACCTTCTTTAGGAAGGAAAGGCTTGTTTAAGGGAAAGATGATAACTTTATGTGGAAGAGTAACTACTGTACCTATTATTTTTCATGGAACATCGACGGAAGAAGAATTTGAAGTCATTAGGTTTGTTGAGGACAATGCCCCTTTCCCACTTTTGTTAGGTAAGACTTGGATTGAGAAGGATCAGATCAGATGGAAACTAGAGGAATAAGCTACAGAAAAGAAAAAGAAAGAATTAAGGGATTTCATAGCTAAGAAAATAGACCAACTAACAAAAGAATGAGAGGATAAGTCTAAGCAATAGAGCAAAGTAAAAACACAGGAGGGACAGAAAGAAAATGAATTAGCTAACAAGGTTGAAAGAATGCAAGAAGGCTTGAAGGACCTATCTATCCAAGAGAGAAGTGTGCCCACTCAGGAAGTGTTAATAAAAGGGATATTAATTTCAGAACCTTTGAGGGTACCTCCATAGTGCGAAGCCACTATGCTAGGGGAAGATAAGAATAAAAATGGAAAGACAATTCCAGAAATAGTTAAAGAGACTCAAATAACAAGAAATAAAGAAAGGAAGCTCAATAAAAACAAGGCTAAGTTGGAAAAGCTACAACAAGTTAAGGAAACCATATGGAAGACTTCGCAGACCAGAACCTCGGAGGAGGAAGGTTCGCAGGGTTTGAACCTTGCTGGAACAACAGGTCCATGCAGATTTGGACATCTCCCTGGAGAAGTTATATAACCATTGGAGGTGCCCAAATCATTAGAATGATGCTCTAGAATGGTTAGGAAATGCATTTATGGTTCTATAGACTACTTGTGGACATTGAGACTGTGCCATAACGGTTAGATTTACATTAATGGAATCATTTAACTCTAGTTCTTGTCCGTTGGAAGATTTGTCACGACCACCCCGCTTATTTAAGTCGTCAATTAGGGTGATCGGACCACTTTTTTATACCCTTGAATGACTAAGCTAAGTCGAGAACTGTCCATGTGTCAAACTGTGTTGCCTGTCGTTATTTGAAAGTGTACCACACCTATTGTTTTGTCTATCCGCTGTCTGTTAAAAGTTAGAATGTTAGGCGAACCCAACGAACTTGAGAAATATTTTGAGGAAGTTCTTAGGAAATGTATGGTCGAAAGACCTGTATCTAAAGGTATTCAAGCATCGTCGACTAGGGGATTGCATACTTCCCCTTTGATTGGACATTGTTCCACCCACAACAACCCTGTAAATGAACAAAGAAGTAAGCACCGTAGTGGTTTGGCTAACAATAAGCAGATCCCGTCAATCTTTCCTGAGTATATTATGCCTCTGGTCAATGCTATTAAAAGTGATAGTATTCCTCATGATTTTGAGTACAATGTGTTCACTGCATACATTCTAAAAGGAATTCGCATAGTAGGAAGTTAGTTAGGGAAAATCCTGTTGTTGAAGCAAAATGACTTCAACTTAGGAGACTGGAAGAACTACACCATGTTATGTCCTCATCATTACTTAATGAAGGATACCAGAAAGAAAAATCACCTCATCTCGCATCCATAGATCAAGGGGTTGGCATAGTAAACCATATTAAACGTAATGAGGATTCCTCATTTTGGCTGCCACCAGGAGGTTAACACTTGCATTAAACTCCTAGGGTCATGCTATCATGGTAGATATCTATGGCTTGACAAAATAATTACTATGGATCTAGAATTGATCCAATGGATCACAAGTTTAAGTTTGAAGTGTCCTGAACCACAACAGTTCTACCCAGGGAAGACCTCAGAACGTTCTTTAGCACAGTGTATCAAAGAAGCCTATGGAGAGGTACAAAAGGGGAAGCGAGATTACAAGGTAGCCTTCATAAAGGATGGCATAGTGTTCCTTTCTTGTCAACTCTTATCTTGAAAGATAGTGAGGAATAACCACCCCACACAGGTCAGCAGATTTATGGTGGACCTCACAAGAAAGTGTGTGGAGGGCCTAGAGATGAACTGGGCAAACTACCTCGTCAATGAGTTAGAAAAAGGTTGTCGCGAAGCCCATGACTTAGGATATGAGTTTCATTATAGTTGGTTGATCATATTGATTGCATTTGTGGCTTGGAAGATGCCTAAAGGAGATACTTTACCATAGATTGTACCTATGGAGCCCCTGGCCACTTGGTTTTCCGCCCTGTGATATGCCAATGACATGACAAAGAAGTGGCAGTCTAATGTCGTGTTTCACAGATATTATTAATAGTTGAAAGTCTCCATTGAAGCTTTCCCTCGTATGATAATGCATACCCTGCATCAGTACTTGCCCACAATGAAGTTTCGTTTTGATCCCCACTTCATTTACATCACCGAGCGAAGAGATGAGCACTAGTAAATATTGCAGTCATACAATAAGCTCATGGATGCAGATATGGAATAGATTTTAAAGGATTTGCCAGAATAATTTATTGTACTTGTCACCAATGTAGAGTTATCTGACACTGATACTATAGGAAGCTCGATGGTTATGTGAGATAAACATGTCGGAAAATCCATTGGGATGAAGAAGCAAAGGGAACACAAAAAGTAGGTTGAAGTCCACAACATAGAGAGTGACGAAGAGGACGAAGAGGAAACCTCTGGAGATAGCCGGTCTATCTCATCGGGAGGAGGAGAAGATAAAGCAGAAGGACACAGAGGAGGATATGAAGGAGAAGAAGAGCAGGGAGGAGGCGGAGATACTATCACCCCACCACCTGGAGATCCCTCTATTGTGACAGTGACCCCACAAAAGAGGAAAGTTACTCAAAAGAAAAATTTAGAAAAGAAGAAAATGCACACCAATAAGCCACAGTTGGAAGCCACTCTCACTAATGATAACATTAGTCTGGTCCACAAAGCTATGGAGGATGCCTCTAAAAACATGTTTTAGAGATACGAAGAGAAACAGGTGGAGCTATACAAAAGGATTGAGAGGGAATTGAAGGAAGTGCAGCAGGCTGTTCGCTTGGTCTGCATAGTTCCTATTGCATCATCTGCACCTTTCTCATCACAAACCATAGACTTGGGGGATGAACCAACTCCGAAGGGTGAACCATGGATTTGGATCACCCTCCCATAGTATAACATCATTTTTCCCACCCCCGCAAAACTACAGGCTAGCCCCAACTTGGATGTTGAGGTTAATCTTAACAAAATACCTCCAGAATAGGTCAAAGTATTGGAGGCAGGTTTGAAGGCATACAGAGCGGAACAGAGAGAAATGATTGCTGAAAGAGAAGCCTAGCTAAGAAGGCTGCTGATGCAACATGAGCTTGGTTCCAGAGAGCTCAGGAAGAGAAGGAGAAGGCTATAGAATCCTTGCAAAAGGAGAAAGACCAAGTCCTAGTACATTTACGAGCAGCACAGGACAATGTAGCTGCCTATGAAAGCGAGAAAGTAGAGCTTTAGGATAAGCTTCAAGAGGAAAAGAAAGATGGCGAAGCCGAACTACATAAGGAAAAAAAGAATCTTCTTGCAGAGTAGGCTGTGGTCAAAGAAGAAGTATGCAAAGTGTGTTTCTCTATGATAGACTTGGTACAGGAGGAGCAAGAGCCTATCGAAGCTCAATTAGTGAATCTCGCAGAGACCCTCCAGTAATTTTAGGCTAGGATAGTTGAACTGGAGGCTCGAAAAATGTTGAGCACCCCATAGGAGGTGCGTGACTAGAGGGAGGATTCCGCCAAAAACATAGTAGAAAGTACAACATACCTCACCTCAGAATGTAAACAATTGAGTGATAGAAGCGCCCAGACGTATGAATTCCTCATTGAGGATCCAGAGTTAAAGAAGCTAGAGGCTCAGTTATAGGAGGCGCAACATCAAGCATTTTCATTGCAGGTAGAGATGAAGTTGCTCACAGTAGTGGAAAGGATGAAGAGATCCCAGGATCAATGCATAGTATAGTAGTAGATCACTACCCTCCCGGGTAAGGTGATGGAAGTAAAATAGAAGTTACAACCTATGAAGGATGAAGCTTGCAAGGTGTTCGAGGAGATCGATGGCCAGGGTTCACAGTTAGATCAAGTAGTTGCAACAATAGAACAATGCCTGGAAGGGCCTATTACAGAGCTCAGGAGAGGCATCTTGAGTTAATATTGAGGCTTTTGAAGCATCATTGTCTAGACCTGAGTGACTCATGATGAGTCACGGGTGAGTGTTGGGGGCTTGTTGGCCCTCGACCAAGTTTTGGGGAAACTTTGGTCAGTTTTGGCCCACTTTTGGACTTTGACACATTGGTCAAAGTAGGAGAACCCAGGCAGAGCTACGATCATGGATCTCACCTATTTTGAGGGTTATGTGGACCCAATAAGGGGTCCTCTAGGTTTTGTAACAGGTTTATGGGATGTTGACCCATGGTTTTTCTCCATGTTTAGGCCTTATTGTAAGATTTTGTAAAGTATAAATAAATGGGAATGTATTGTAAAATAAAGTAGTTTTATGTGCAAAGGAGTGTATGTGGTTGAGGATTTGTGCTCGACTATGATTTTGTAGAAGGTGATAAGTGTTGTGATAAGAGATTTTGGCTCTATGTGTTTGACCTATTTTTGGAAGCTAAAGAAGGAGGATCTTGTGCGAAGTTTGACTCTGTGGCTTAGTGCACAGTAGTGACTGGATGCAATATTTTGGCAGATAATAAAGAGTTGAAGCGGTTTGTGGATGTAGCCCCAGCCTGGTGTGAACCATGTATATCTGGTGTCTCATGGTTTTCTTGGTGCAATTTCATTTCCGTTATGCGTTTTCTTAGTGCTTTGATTATGATGTGTAATGAATATATATTTTGTTTCTTAAGTACTTTACTTATGTTAAAGGGTAAATGAATGCTAGACTTAACTCACAGTGATAAGTGCTCAGGGTGCATAATCACTTGTTGTTACTGCGCTTATCTGTCTTTTATTATGCTCTACGGTGTTATTGAGGTTAATGAAATAATCCATGTTCACTTCCTAAGCATTAAAAAAATATTATGCGAAGTGCTCTTATCACAAATTCGTGTCCCAGTCTAGTTACAGACACCTATGTCATGTAACCCCCCCTGCTTCTACCTCAGGTGAGACTTTGCCTACTTCGCGGGTGTTTCCAAAAGGGATGGTAGTTGGGGTTTTGTTGGTGCATTGTTAAGCATTGAACCCTAGGTCTGCCCTTGTGCCAAACAAAGTGTTGGGGGCCTTTTGGCCCTCGACCAAGTTTTGGGGAAACTTTGGTCAGCTTTGGCCCACTTTTGGACTTTGACACATTGGTCGAAGTAGGAGCGCCCAGGAGGAGCTGATATTGTGGATTTCACCTACTTTGAGGGTTATGTGGACCCAGTAAGGGGTCCTCTGGGTTTTATAATGGTTTTATGGGATGTTGGTCCATGGGTTTTTCCCATATTTAGGCCTTATTGTAAGATTTTGTAAAGTATAAATAAAGGGGAATGTATTGCAGAAGTAAGTAGTGCTATGTGCAAAAGAATGTATGTGGTTGAGGCTTTGTGCTCAACTGTGATTTTGTAGAAGGTGCTAAGTGTTGTGATAAGATATTTTGGCTCTATGCATTTGACCTATTTTTGGAAGGTAAAGAAGGAGGATCTAGTGCTTCGTGCACAGATCTCATGTCTTGTGCGAAGTTCGAATCTGTGGCTTAGTGAACAGGAGTGACTAGATGTAAGATTTTTGTGGATAATAAAGAGGTGAAGTGGTTTGTGGACGTAGCCCCACCCTGGGGTGAACCATGTATATCTGGTGTCTCATGGTTTGCTTGGTGTAGATTTTCGTTATGCATTTTCTTAGTGATTTGATTATGATGTTTAATGAATATATATTTTGTTTCTTAAGTACTTTAATTATGTTAAAGGGTAAATTAATGATAGACTTAACTCACAATTCTAAGTGCTCAGGGTGCATAATCACTTGTTGTACTACTCTTATCCGTTTTTTATTATGCTATACGGTGTTATTGAGATTAATAAACTAATGCATGTTCACTTCCTAAGTGTTAACAGAATATTATGCAAAGTGCTCTTATCACATATTTGTATCCTAGCCTGGTTACAGACACCTACGTCCTATAACCCCCCCTGCTTCTACCTCGGGTGAGACTTCTCCCGCTTCATAGGTGTTGTCGAAAGAGCCGGTAGTCGGGGTTTTATGGGTGCGTTGTTAAGCATTGAACCCTGGGTCTGCCCCTATGCCAACAGGTTGTTTCGAGATATCGTGAATTTTTGATCCAACACTTGTGATCAGTTCATTTCATCCTTTGGCACTTTGGGTTATACACTCCCATTTCCCAAATATCCCGAAGTGAGATTCGTTGACTTAACCTCGAGCATATTGACTTCATCTAATGATCTTTGTTGTGCTACTTATATGTTTAGTATAATGCACTCATTAATTATCAATCCGGGATTCGTAATCAACAGAGTTACAAGACACCAGTAAGAAAGGTAATTTCTAATGTCATGAGTATAGAATTAAACTAGGTTATGCATGCTGGAAACAAATCAAATAGCAAATTGCAATGCACTTTGGTTGTCTTTCACAGAGAGGCTATCCATTCCATTATGGCACATGCAAGTATGAGATGGAATTGGTTTGATAGATCAACTCTGCTATCTGACCCAGAACACTAACTATGCAATCCACACTTCTGAAGGGAAATCACACATCAATCACCAAAGCATAGCATGGGTAGTTCAATAGTCAATATATTGGTTCTGTTGTGGTTCATAATGATCTTCACTAGTTCTTATCCAAATGGCTTTGACTATTGTTTCCAACATCTATGATCACTCAAGGAAATCAAATTCATGAGAACAGAAACAGGGTATATGTAAAATAGAGCAATCAAAGATCTCTAAGCAATTCTAGAATGGAAATATAGACTGTACTGCTATCATCTAAAAAAGTTAAATATTTAGCTAAAGTAATGTTTATACTACTGGAAAAAAATGCTAATGCTAATCTATGAAGAGGCTGACCTTTGTTGGGCGGTGGGCCCTTGCTGCTTCAACAGGTCAACTACTGAAGTCTACAGGAGGCTTGTCTTCAACACAAACATTACTCTCACTCACATTTCAAAACATAAAATCAAAACTCTCTCTAACAACTCAAGTCACTCTTAATCATAGATAATCAGAATATGGAGATAAAATGACATTCCATTGATCTTCAATTAGAATCAGTTATGTATTATCATATGTTGCTTACATATTGGTGATATGCTAACTCTCCTACCCCTCTCTCCCATCCTTGCCACAGTTATTTAATAGTTTGAATCGTGAAACACAAAGAGGTGAAGGGATTTGCAAATCAATTCAATCATTCTGTTACATCTTTAGCCTCATCCTCATGACACGAAGTGCATGAGGATGAGGCAATCAACAAACTGTTTTTATCATAGCTTTTTCTAAAACAATTAGGTGTCCACCAATTGGCTTAGGTGAGATCTAGAACTTAACTTAGTGCATTAGGCTCTTTCATATCGGTACCAGATCATAACAGGTAGATGGTACCAGATCATGTCAGCGCGCAAAAGTTGGTACCAGATCGTGACAGTGCATAAAAGGTGGTACCAGATCATAACAGTGGGTGGTCGTTGGTACCAGATCACAACAGAGGGTGGTCGTTGGTACCAGATTGCAACAGAGGCTTATTTTAGTACCAGATATGCTTGGTACCAGATTCGAATAGCAGCAGTCTTGGTGCACAGGTACTGAACAACTGAGCTGGTACAGGAACACTGGATACTTAGAGGTCAAAGACAAATTGAAGCATTAGTACATGAAATATTTAATTCCTTAACTCATTAAACCAAAAACTGCATGAATTAACCATACTTTACCTTATGACCTTATTACTGGCTAATGGTAGCATTCTTGTCATTCACTCAAGCTTTAGGTAGCCCAAAAAGGTATAGATAAGGAATATAATAGGGTAATGGGGATGTCAATTTCTGGTCTCAACATTCCCCCATGCCAAAACCATTGCATGTCCTCATGCAACTCAAAACAAAACCCAAAATTTTTCAAAACTGGAGACTATGTGTTTTTTTTTTTTTACTTTGGTGGGTCAATGATGTTGATGGTTAAGGCCTCTTCTTTTAGCTCCCTTTTGATGACCCTAACATATTGTATGAGTCATAATACCTTCTTGAACTTGTTAGAGGTCTCTTCATGGTCGTCTTGAATTTGTTGGTTGGTTTCCTTCAACTTCTCATTTTCCTTTTTGATATACCTGTCCAAGAGTTGGTATTCCTTCACTTCCTATTGGAGTTCCTGATTTTGCTTTTGAAATTACCCAATATTTTTCTTCATTTGTTCTTTTGTTAAAGTCTTTGTTGTTTCCACCAATGCTGGCTGGATTAACTCCCTTTCCTTGACTTCCTCCCTCATCCCACATAAAGTAAAAGTGGCTTGCTCCTCAGTCAGACTAGGGATGTCATCTTGGATTGGTAAATCCTCAGAAGGGGAGGTAAGGTTGATTGGATCTTCCTGTGTATGAGGACTGACTATTGTTTTTCCCTTCTTTGCCATGCTCCTCATAGTTCTTTTACAAGCAGGTATCGGATCAGGGATGTTCACAGGCTTCCTTTTCTTCCTTTCTAATTGTGAAATGGTGACAGGGGATTGTGCCACAGACTGTTTACTTTTAGTTTATGAGCTATGCTTCCCTTCCTTCATCATTTTCTGATGGTCCTCTTTCTCAACTTACACCGTTGAAGTCTCCTCTACTAATTTTTTTTTACCTTTCGATTCAGAGATTTTAGAAGTCTTGTTGACTGTGGAAGAGGACCCTACTTTTTCATGTTGGCTCACTACCCTAGATGATGGTGCAATTGTCTTATCCTTCTTGCTCTTTTTCTCTTGGGGTTCCTTACTTTTCCTTGGACCATGCTAGGTTTTCTCCACATATTTTTTTTCTATGGGAAGGTGTTGTGTGATAAGGGTTTTCCAACTAATCCTTTTCCTAAGCTCATGTAAAAATAGCATTTTAATGAGACCTTGATGGTAAATGCTAGTCTTCTCTATTTTGGAGATGGATTTAACACCTCTTACCATTTTGTTTAAACTCATCCATAGAAAATATGGAAAATCGATTTCAGGGCCACCTTCAAAATGCAATAGAAGCCTAAGATGATATGTGAAGGTCACAACATACCTACCTTCACAGGTGACAAATCATTGAAGACTGGTAATCATTGGATGGTAAACTTCTTTGATGTAGTTCCTAGGGATCCCCTTCTTCTAGTCAGGGTGTTGATGATCTTCCTTCAAGAATTGTTGGCACATTTCTTTGTTAATTCCTACACCTTTGAAGTATTTTTCTCCTCTGCTAGGAAGTCCCATAACCTCTCTTAAGGTTGCTTCATTAATTGTCAGTTGTAGATTGCCTAAATGTGAAATCTCTCCATCATAACCTTGTATAAATTCCTAAGATATCTTCTCGTGCCAGCCTGTAAATTTTTCCAGAAATGGTATCCACCCCAATCTAGCATATTTTTCTTGACATAATTGGTACTCCTTGGTTTCCCTATTAATTTGGAAAACTGGTTCGTGTCTAGTAATGACCATCGTTATAAGTTGAGGAAAGGATCGGGTTGTAACACAAGGGTTTAGTTAATTGATGAAGGGTTTGGTACCAGAAAGGAATAGGCTCGGGACTAGAGAAAATCTCACGGAAAGGGGAAATATGGTGGTGGTGTTGCGAATGGTAAGTTTAAGTAAGGGTTTCGTAAGGAAAGATTATGACCAGCTGAGGCTTATCTGGATGGCTTCGCCACTAGATAAGCCATTTCATATCTACCCATTACTGTAATGATGAGGATAAGATGTCGGGTATCAAGGCATCATTTTGGAATCGATGATTGGACTTTCGAGAGGTGAAATTAATGTTGTATCATGGTTCATGATATAAGATGAGTTCGTAGATTGTTTAAGGACAAAATATATTTGTGGCTTATCATTGCTATGCATGCTTCATATTTTGATATGATTTTTTCCTTTAACCATGTTCAAGAGCTATGAGAGGATTAATTGGGTTTAGGCATATGGGTATTAGGGATAGGCGCATGTGTTTAATACTAAGGTCATAAGATATAGTATACCTTTTCATACTTATTGTAGTTTTATGAGCATAGGAAAATAATTATCATGTTACCTTTGCTTTCACCTTTGTATGATCAATACCCATAGCATGTGTGGCTGCTTGTAAATTGTCAGAATTCATCCTTTTAGATTGAAGCTTCTTGAAAATTTGGTAAGGGAATGTCCTGTACTTCAGTTATTCTGTGCTTATCTTCTTTTGTATTTGGTTCTGTAGGTGGATTATATGAGTCTGGAAAAGAGTTCTGAAGGGGATCTTTGACCTTCCCCCATGCCGAAGATGTTGTATATCTGTAGGCAAGAAAATTCAATCATTTTATATCATAATGGAGAAAAGATGATAAGAGCAAAAGAAACCAATCAAATTTTAGAAGTACAGTTTATCACCTATCATATAATCTCATACCAAAAATGAAATTGCCCTTCTTTTAATGGATTATTGGCAAAGGTAGCATTCAGCGGTGAAACATGGGAATATATATATATATTTTCCAAAAGAACCGATCCCACCTAAATTGCTTCAAAGATTTACTATCATTTGTTGTTATAGATAAAGTCCACAATACAAGTAGATTAGACTCCCTAGTTAGGGCTCCACTCTTAAGAAGTTTCCTTCTTAGATAATGTAGGCTTTAGATGTCAGACCAGTAAGTTGACTTAGGGTGATTCTCAAATGGACATTTTCTATGTTGTTGATTCATCTGGAGTTTTTATCTCATGAAAGTCAAAATGACCTTTACTCTTTTTGTTTTAGATGGCAAAAAGTGGATTTTTCAATCAGACAAGTATAGATGAGACATTTTTCAACTAGAACCCACTGCCAACAAGCCTATTCAGTACTTTGGTGGGGTAGTTGTGATAATTAGTGAGAGGTGCCTTCCCTAGGCAGAATGCCCTATTGCCATTAGGCCTGTTCAGTACCCTGATGGGTTTTCCTAGTCATACCATAGACCGGTACCCACTGCCAGCAGACCTGTTCAGTATCCCGGCGGGTTAGTCTCTTAAACCCTTTTTCCATCAGAGGCTTCTTGTCCATAGTCACCTATTTTGGTTTGTATTAAAGAGTGTTGTGAACGGTGACAGGGGAGGCTTGTCTGAAAACATTTTTATAGGGTGGCATGGTATTGGGTTGGAAGGCATATACTCTTCTTTTGTATGTCTTTTTAAAGATTTGTCTGAAGGAAAAATAAACTTTTATGCACATTATTTCTTTAAAGTGATCCAGATGTATAATTTTTGTCTGAAGTTGTCCATAAGAGGATGACCTAAAGTCTCCTTAGGGTACTGATACATCTTCTTCCATAAAAAATTTTCTAGTGTGCCCATGGTAGAGAGTGTTGATATACTCATATGTTACTTTTTAACAAGATAATCCAATGAATACTATTGAAGTCTGGTTAGGGTGAGATAGTTGCTTATAGGCTAATATTTTTTTTTTTTTTTAAATCATGCTAAAATACTAGGTAAAGGCAACTTTTAGTCTTTTAAAGTGGATTATGGTTCTTTGAGAAATCATAGGTAAAGATTGTGTCCCTCTTTTTATTTTGTTTTTAAGCAACTGAACCAAAAGAGATTAAAGTTCTTCTCAGCAACAGAACCAAAAGAGATTAAAGTTCTTCTCAGCAATAGAACCAAAAGAAATTAAAATACTTCCCCTTAGTTGTCAACAGAAGGGTTGTCATTTGATACTACATTTGGCTTCATGGTTCCATCTTAAGTGGTTGCATGGCTTCATACTTCAGATGAATTGACATAAGATTTTGAAATATGCGTAGTATGCTTTGTCAATTAGGTAATGTGTCTTGATAGTATTGAAGAAGGACAAACTCTGGTACCGGACTGGTACTGGAGAAGAATAGGATTTCTGGTACCGAAGCATAACAGAAAATTGATGATGCCTACAACTGATGTTTTAGCAAGTTCATGAAGGATCAAATAGATTATAAAAATTTGCTTTCAAAATAAAAGAAAATTTGCGAAAGTAAAACAAAAGGAGGTAAGAGTCTCTTGTTACCTTCATCTTATTAAAAAAATTTGATCCACACCTATGTACAAAAATAAACCAATCGATCAATATGGGTCAGTAGGACGATCTTCTTCCCTACTGATCACTTGCATGTCTGAATTCTGTAATATACAAGTCAGGAATTCTTCTTTTGGTAGAGGTTTGTTGAAAACTCGCAACCGGTGACCATTCACAAGTAGTGGTGTATGTTGTTCATCAATTTTCTTTATCCTTATTGAACCATTATCATAGACAAACTTAATTTCTTAAGGTCCCATCCAATGGGTGGTTAACTTACCTTTGAATTTCTTGAATCTGTTGTCATACAATAGGGCCCAATCTCCTCGTTGAAATTTTTTCTTTTTGAGATACTTGTCATGCCATATTGTTCTCTATTCTTGAATGAGGGTAGTCCTTTGAAGTGCTTCCTGCTTGGTTTCATCCAACTCATTAAGCTGCAAGAGTCTTTGTCATTGGGCTTCATCCAAATTCATGCCAACTTGTACTACAGTCCTGAAGGTTTTGATCTAAAATTCTATGGGGAGAAGCACCTACTTCCCATATACTAACTCATAGGCTGTATGTCCTATTGTATTCCTCTAGGTGATTCTATAAGTCCATAAGGCTTCTAATAATCTATCAGCCCAATCCTTATGGTGAAGTTGTACTGTTTTGGTAAGAATGGACTCAATAACTTTGTTGGTAGATTCTACTTGTCCATTTGCTTGTGGATGATAGGGTGTAGATTTCTTGTGTTTGATTTGGTACTGTTCTGTAACAACTTTGACTAGATGAGAGGTAAATTGAGTTCCCTCATCAGTCACAATTTCTCGTGGTACACCAAATCTAGTAAAGATATCATTAAAAAGGAAATCTACCACTGATTGTTCACTTGCAGCCGGTAAATCTTTTGCTTCAACCCATTTAGTCACATAGTCAGTGCATACAAGTATATACTTTTTCTTTTTAGATGCAAGGTTAATGGGCCCTACAAAATCTAATGCCCATTTCTCAAATGGTTCAATGACTACTTGGGCTTGAAGTGGCATTTGGTCGTGTGCAATATGATTACCCATTCGTTGACATTCATCACAATTGGATACATAGGTTTTAGCATCTCTGAAAATATGAGGCCAGTAGTAACCTGATTGCAGAACTTTGTAAGCATTCATTTTGTCTGCGAAGTGTCCTCCACAAGGGACATCATGGAAGGTTTGTAAAATATCATGAATTTCATCTTCCCTTACACATCTCCTGATCACCAAATCGGGTCCTGTTTTGTAGAGGCAATCATCGTGCCACATGTAATTTTCACTTAGTTGAATTACTTTCTGTTTTTCTCTAGGAGACAATTTCTGAGGCATCTTCCCTGTCACAAGATAGTTAGCGACATCTTCATACTACGGAATGAATCTAGAAATAGAAAATAAATTCTCATCAGGAAAGGTATCTTCTACTGGTGCATTATCTCTCAGATGAATCATTCTAGATAAGAAATCAACCACACGATTATCTTTACCCGGTCTATCAATAATGTTGATATTAAACTCTTGTAATAATAAGAGCCATATTATAACTCTAGGATTTGTTATAGGTTTGTTCATTAAGAATCAGATGGTTGAATGATCAATGTGTACAAAAGCTTGATATCCTGTAATATAATGTCTAAAATTATTGATAGCATGGACTACAACTAGCAATTCTTTTTCTATGACCGTATAATTAACTTCAGTTGGAGCCAGATTTTTACTGACGAAGTAAATAGCATAGGGCATTTGATTTTCTCTTTGTCCAAGGACTGCCCCAAGGGCTATGTCTGAGGCATCGATACAGATATGAAAAGGAAGGGACCAGTTTGGTCCTCTTAATACAGGGGTAGTTGACAGTTTATGTTTTAGAATTTCAAAAGATATTTGGCATTCATCATCCCACTTAAATTCGGCTTCTTTAGATAATAATTTGAATAAAGGGGTAGCTAGGCTTATGAAATTTGGAATGAATCTACTATAGTATCCAGCATGTCCTAAAAAGCTACAGACTTCCTTTTTTGAGGAAGGTATTTTGATTTGTGTGATGATATAAATCTTTGCCAGATCAACTCTCATGCCAGAACAGGAAATGTGATGTCCCAAAACAATGCCTTCAGTAAGCATCATTTTTTATTTTTCATTACTTAAGGAAATATTAGTTTCCTTAAACCTAATCAAGACTTTTTATAAACTAGCCAATGCTTCTTGGTAGTCTTGTGCATGGACTATAAAGTCATCCATGTAGACTTCCACACAATCATTGGTCAAGTCAGAGAAAATGGCTAAGACGACTCTTTGAAAAGTGGTTGGGGCATTGCAAAGTCCAGAAGGGAGCACCCTATAAGCGTATGTGCCCCAAGGGCAGGTGAAAGTGGTCTTCTCCTGTTCTTTGGGTGCTATTTGTATCTGGTTGTAACCACTAAACCCATCCAAGAATGAAAAATACTTATTTCCGGACAGGGTATCCAACACCTGGTTAATAAATGGTAAGTGAAAGTAATCCCTATGGGTGGATTTGTTCAACTCCTGAAAGTCTACACATATCCTCCACTTACCATTTTCTTGGGGAACTATGACAAGTGGAGATACCCATTGACTATCTGAAATGGGGTATTTGAGGTTGGCTCGGAGGAGTTTTTGCAATTCCTCTTTTACAATATCTTTAAGGGTTGGATTCATCCTTTGTTGAGGCTGTTTGACTGGTCTGATTTGGTCATTAGTGTAGATATGATGTGTGCATGTGTCAGGGTGAATGCCTTTCATGTCTGCATAATCCCATGCAAAGGCATCAAATTGTCTTTGGAGCATTTCAATTACTTGTGTCTTTTGTTCTAGTTCCAAACTAGAGTTGATATACAAGGGTTTTCCCGGTATAATATCAACAAGTTTGATAGTTTCTTCCTTATTTGAGGAGGCAGGTGATAAAGTGTATAATTGAGTGATATAAGGGTGACAAGTTTGTTGAAATTCAGAACTAAAAATATATACAATTCTGCAAAAGACATTAGGTATTCAATACAATTTGTGTCAGCCAAAAATAAGCTTAAGACTTGTTCATCTGATTGTTCTTGTATTCCTTTTACTTGTTCAAGTGTTAACAGAGGTCTGATGCAATCTTCCTCTCCATAAGGGTTTCCTAACCAAATAGGTATTTCTTGTGCCGATTGGGCAGGAGGGAAGAGGACAAGTTTTTGTCTATGAGTGCCATTGGATATAGTCATCTCACCATATCGACAACTGATAAAGGCATCTGTTGTGGCCAGCCAAGGGTGGCCAAGAACCACAGGGTGTCCTGGTTTGGAGGATGATTTATAATAGATGACTAAAAAGTCTACTGGATATTCCCAAGAAGCTAGAGCGACTATGACATCATCTAGACTTCCTGCAGGGCTAATGACTGACTTATCTGCCAACTTGATCATGGTTTGGGTTGGTCTTAACTGGTTGATTTGGAGATTTTGCATAGTGTCAAAAGTCATTACATTAATAGCTGCACCCAAATAAATGAGTGTATTTGGTAGAGAAATACCATTAATTTCAATAGTAACTACTGGATTTCCAGGGTCGTTATATTTGTATGGAATTTCAGAAATGAATTCAGATAATTGTCCTACTACCTGAACAAGGGGAGGTTCCTTCTTCTACCTTCCTGGTTTGTTAATGCAAATATCCCTTATGATTTTGGCATATATAGGAATATCCTTAATGTCTTGCAACAAAGGTATTTTTATGCACACATTTTGTAATTCATCTTCTATATCTCTATGCAAGGGTGGGTCGGGTTTCTTTACTAATAGTCTTTCGGGGTAAGGTGGGAGATTGATTTGTTGGGGTACCGATACAGACTGAGAAATAATTGGGATAGGAGGAGAGGTCTCTTCTTCTGCAGGGGTGGTTTGAGTGTTTTCTTCCTCAGGTTGATTATCGTTTTCTTCCTGAATTATTACTACAAGATATAATTGGTTTACCACTTTCCCTGATCGTAGTTGAATTTCATAGGTGGGAAAGGTTTGAACTTCTGTATTTTGCATAGGGTGGGTGGGTCGATTATTGGGGTTAGGAATTGGCTAGGAAGGGATTGTTGTTGGTCTTGGAGGATTGTGGGTAGCTTGGTTTTGTGATTGTTGATTGGCATTTATGGATACTTCCTGTTGTTGATTAGGATTCAAGGGGGTTGTAAATTGTTGTTGTATAGGTGGTGGGAGTAAAGCTTTCATTTGTGGTGGGTTGAATCCAAGTAGTAATTGGGAAATGTTTGTAGGGAACTGTGGGTATGTAGGATAAGAGGGATTTCCATACATAGGTCCCCTCCAACCTTGTTGCCAAGGTTGAGTTTGTTGAGGTGTCCATTGTGGATAGATCACTAGTGAAGGACCCCATTGTTGTTGTTGATATTGTGTATTAGGGTCATAAAATGTATTGGGATTTTGGGCTCTCCAAGGTCTTCTAGAAGGGTATGGTTGTTCTTGTGAGACTCCTCCTCTCCTATACATGGCTTGTAGTTCAAGCAAGGTTGGACACTCAAATGTGGGGTGTTCTAGTGTACACAGACCGCGGATTTTTATGACATTTAATGGGCATTCTTTCTCGTTGTTGTGCTTCTTCCGACATCTATGACAAAAGATTTCTAGAGCATCTTCTTCTTGTTTCTTTTTCAATTTCAGAGTATCTAATTGGTTACTTATTGTGCTCAAGATGTCTATTTTAAAGTTCTCCAATAAGTTTCCTAACTCAGTTCTAGTGACAGTCCCTGAACTTTGTTTTGTATTTCTGCTAAAAGGATCTCTTGGTCCTTTTCCTGTTTTATCTTGTCCTCTTGAGTACCTCCTACAGTAATCTGTAATTTCTGAAAAAGGATTTTGGTATACATCTCCTAAACTCAACAAGTTTAAAAATTGTATGCAATCATCCCTAAGACCTTTCAAGAATACAGTTCTTACTACAGCTGGGTCTGTGGTGAATAGTTTTGATTTATGATAATTGTATAAGAACCTTTCTAAGTAGTCTTCAAGACTTTCATCTTCTTTTTGTTGCATTTTAAAATTTTCGTTTTTAACATTATCCTTACAATAATCTTGGTATTTTCATAAAAATGTGTCTTTCATTTGATCCCAAGAAAGGATTGTATTTTCTCCTAAGCTCATGAACCATCTTAAGGTTGAATCTTTCATTGTAGTAGGAAAGAGCTTAAGTTTTTGGGCATCGTCTGAGTAGTTGTAGCTTCTACATAATATGCCAAACTCAAATAAAAATAAATCTGGATCTTTAGTTGACATACCTCTGAAGGTGGGTAACGATGATAGTGGGATATTCTTCATGTTGATGTTTTTGGAGATATCCAAGATTGGAAATCCAAAGGTCTTAGTCTCTGTAGCTGCATTTCCTTCTTCTTCTACCAGTCTATTGCTGGATGGTTCAGAAATTGGATTTTCTGTGTCTCCTAAATGTTCAGCAGACTCACGTTCTGCCCATCCCAATACTATTTCTTCCATTTTAAGTTCTTCTTCTGGAGCCTCGCTGGCTCCCCTTGAATTTTCTATTGGTGGAATTTTTCCTTCACCAGTGTTAGTTGGATTAGTTGGGGGGGGGTTGTTTTTGAATCTTTGGAGCTTACAAATCTACCCTTTTTATCTCTATATCTATGCATAAAATAGAGATTTAATTATTTAACTGAATTGAAATCCTAATTCTATCTAGAAGGTAAGAAGGCAACCTGGCTTCGGAGAACCCCACTCTAGTGGCTGCATGGCTCTTCACTCATGTCTTAAAATTTTTATCCTCCTCCCTCAAGCAGGCTTTTAAAAACATTAAAATTTATGCAAACAATCTAAGCTAAAAATCACTTCTTACCGTTTGCAACTCCCCGACAACGGCGCTAAAATGTTGTGCTACTTATATGTTTAGTATAATGCACTCATTAATAATCAATCCAGGATTCGTAATCAACAGAGTTACAAGACACTAGTAAGAAAGGTAATTTCTAATGTCACAAGTATAGAATTAAACTAGGTTATGCATGCTGGAAACAAATCAAATAGCAAACTGCAATGCACTTTGGTTGTCTTTCATAGAGAGGCTATCCATTCCATTATGGCACATGCAAGTATGAGATGGAATTGGTTTGATAGATCAGCTCTGCTATCTGACCTAGAAAACTAACTATGCAATCCACACTTTTGAAGGGAAATCACACATCAATCACCAAATCATAGCATGGGTAGTTCAATAGTCAATATATTGGTTATGTTGTGGTTCATAATGAACTTCACTAGTTTTTATCCAAATGGATTTGACTATTGCTGCCAACATCTATGATCACTCAAGGAAATCAAATTCATGAGAACAGAAACAGGGTATATGTAAAACAGATCAATCAAAGATCTCTAAGCAATTCTAGAATGGAAATCTAGACTGTACTTCTATCATCCAACAGAGTTAAAGATTTAGCTAAAGTAATGTTTATACTATTGGAAAACAAATGCTAATGCTAATCTATGAAGAGGCTAACCTTTGTTGGGCGGTGGGCCCTTGCCGCTTCAACAGGTCATCTACTGAAGTCTACAAGAGGCTTGTCTTCAACACACACATTACTCTCACTCACATTTCAAAACAGAAAATCAAAACTCTCTCTAACAACTCAAGTCATTCTTAATCATAGATAATCAGAATATGGAGATAAAATGACATTCCATTGATCTTCAATCAGAATCTATTCTGTACTGTCATATGTTTCTTACATATTGGTGATATGCTAACTCTCCTACCCCTCTCTACCATCCTTGCCACAGCTATTTAATAGTTTGAATCGTGAAACAAAAGGAGGTGAAGGGATTTGCAAATCAATTGAATCATTCAGTTACATCTTTAGCCTCATCCTCATGACATGAAGTGCATGAGGATGAGGCAATCAACAAACTTTTTTTATCATAGCTTTGCTAAAACAATTAGGTGTCCACTAATTGGCTTAGGTGAGATCTAGAACTTAACTTCGTGCATTAGGCTCTTCCATATCAGTACCATATCATAATAGGTAGATGGTACCAGATCATGTCAGCGTGAAAAAAGGTGGTACCAAATCATGACAGTGTGTAAAAGGTGGCACCAGATCATAATAGTGGGTGGCCATTGGTACCGGATCGCAACAGAGGGCGGTCGTTGGTACCAGATCACAACAGAGGCTTATTTTAGTACTGGATATGCTTGGTACTAGATTCAAATAGTAGCAGTCTTGGTGCACATGTACTGGATAGCTGATATGGTACAGGAACGCTGGATACTTAGAGGTCAAAGACAAATTGAAGCATTAGTACATGAAATATTTAGTTCCTTAACTCATTAAATCAAAAAATGCACGAATTAACCATACTTTACCTTATGACCATATTACTGGCCAATGGTAGTGTTCTTATCATTCACCCAAGCTTTAGGTAGGCCAAAAAGGTATAGATAAGGAGTATAATAGGGTAATGGGGATGTCAATTTCGGGTCTCAACAATATTTCTTTGACACGAACAACCTAACATGATCCAATGTTTGTCAGGATTTCGGTTGTTTTGGGATCTCATGAATCCTTGGTCAAACAGTTGTGATCAATTCATTTCAGCCTTTGGGACTTTTGGGTTATACGCTCCCATTTCCCAAATCTCTCGAAGTGAGATTCCATGATTAAACTTTGAGTAACTTCCATATCTGACGGTCCTAGATTGTCTTGAAATCTTCATCAGTCGACAAGATTCTCCCTCGATTTTTTTTGTAGTTTTACTATGGGGATTTCAATCCTGATCGTGTTTCTGCAATGCTCTTTCCCTTCTGATATTTTCTTTTTGTACTTGGATTCTAACCGATCGAGATCATTTATCTATTGGGAATTCGATCCTGATGGTTTTTCTACATTTGTGTTGATCTTGTGAAATCTAATACGTTGCCTCTCCTGAGCTATATGTAGATTCCTCTGCAAGTTATTCATAACAACACATCATCACATCATAATGACATCGGTTGTTGACATCAATGACAAAAAATCAATGAAAATATGTCCAACACTCTCCCATTGACAATATGTCCTAACACATAGGACTAATCCACTCTGATTCTTCTACATGCTCTATGATTCCTGATTCTAGCATTTTGTCAAGCTCTACCTTAACCTTCTACTTATATATGGGGTTTAATATGTATGGTCTTTGTCTAACTGGTGTTTCTTCTGGTCTAAGGGGCATCTTCATTTCTCCAATTCTCCTTCTACCCCTTTCATTTCTGAAAATATGGCTGGGATTAAGTCATTGTACTCGTGTAGTAATTCAGTTATCTTTTCCATTGTCTCATTGTCCTAGTATTCTCCAATGTTGGCTATCTTGAGCTTCTCGTCACTCCCAATATTGATTTTTTTAATATTCATAGGTGTAGTATAATCTTCTGATTGTAATAGGGGTCCTTCCAACCATATTTCTCCTTCCCCTTCTAATATATGTATGTTACGTGGGTTTTCCTCTACTTCTTCATCCTTTGCGACCTGATAATAGTAAACTAACTGTTCAAGTGTTTATTTTCTATAATGTCTATCTATTGTCACTATATCTACCCCACACTCTTCAAATAACTTCCCTTTGATCCTCTGTAGTGCCAGATCCACCCATGGATTCTCACTTTCAAATGAAAAGTTCCTAATAATTTTTTGTTGCATTGTGCCCCAACTTACAGTTTCTATGCACAGTTCCTAATCCTTGTACCAGTTAATAGGTATTCCTCCTAATGTATGAATAAAGTAATGAATCCATTCCCATAGTGGTACTAATCTCTAGTTATTGACACAATCATTTATGTGATGTCTTGGGTTCCCTCTTCCATCATACTTTTGTAAGGGTCTATCATGTTGACTCCTACCAAATATTATGTGCATCAGTCTCTTACACTGATACTAGTTCTGAATTACCTTCTTATGTGCACCCCACTATTGTCCATGTGTGTCTCTTGGTTCTTGTTGGCATAGGGGTAGACCCAAGGTTTAATGCTTCAACAACGCACCAAAAAAACCATAACTACCGACCCTTTCGGCAACACCTGCGAAGCAGACAAAGTCTCACCCAAGGTAGAAGCAAGGGGGGTTACAAGACTCAGGTGTCTGTAACCAAGATGGGACATAGATATGTGATAATAACACTTCACAGAGTATTCTAGACACACTTAGAAAGTGATATGCATTAGTTCATTAAATTTTAATAACATCACAGAACAAACCCTAATATGGATCGGTGCAGTAACAACAAAGATTAAGCACTTCAACCATTTAGCACACAACACTGAGTTAGATATAACATTCATTCATCTTAAGTAAATCACTAAGCATCAACAGATCTATCTGTCTTACATTATAATCAAGGCACTAAGCAAATCAATTCGTAAATAACATAGCACAAAGCAAACCAAAGACATAAGATATACGTGGTTCACCCCAGTGTGGGGCTACGCCCACCAACTACCATGTCTTCTTTATTATTCTTCAATCTCTTACATTCATCTGCTCATGTTCACTAAGCCACAGAGTCAACTTCGCATGGGACAAGAGATGTGCACATTGAGCACCAGATCCTCCTTCCCAAAATTTGGTCAAGGCATAGAGCCAACTCATCTATCAAGCACAAAGCCTTACATACACATTTTTTGCACAAAGCAACTCAAAACTACTTGCATTCAACCACTTAGACTTTGCTCTAAGTCCCTTATTTCTTTTTACCCTACATGCTTAATTATTTATACTTTTACAATCAGGCCTAATCATGGGTAAACCCATGGGTTGACATCCCATAACCCATTACAAAAACCCTAAGGAACCCCTTGTTGGGTCCACATAGCCTACAAAATAAGTGAGATCTGCGATCTCAACTCATCTTGGCCACTCCATCTTCAACTAGCATGTCAAAGTCCAAAAAATGGTCAAACCTGACCAAGGTTTCCTCAAAACTTGGTTGAGGGCCAAAAGGTCCCCAACACTCACCTATGACTTGTCCAGAGTCACTCGGTTCTAGTCAATGTCACTTTGAAGGCCTCGAGATTCACTCGAGTTGCCTCGACTTGCTGCTTCACTTGAGCCTCCTTCTCAGTGAGATATTGGATCATTTTCTCTATAATAGGCCCTTCCAGGTGTTGTTTTGTTGTCGCAACCACTTGGTCCAGTTGCGAGCCTTGTCCCTCAATCTCTTCAAACATCCTGCATGCTTCATCCTGCATTGGTTCCAGTTTCTGTGTGATTTCCACTACTCTACCCTGGATGGAAATAATCTATTGTTGTACCACGCACTACTCTTGGGACCTCTTCATTCTTTCAACTATGGTGAGCAACCTCATTTGTGCCTGTACTGACAATGCCTGCTGATGTGCTTCCAATTTCCTTATCTCTGGATCTTCTACAAGGCATTCATATGTATGTGCACTTCTATCACTCAGTTCTTTTCACTCTAAGGCGAGGGCCCTTATCCGTATTATTGTTTTTGGCAGTTTCCTCCTCTGATCGGGCACTTCCTAAGGGGTTCTTGGTACTTCTTGGATCTCCAACTCCGTTATCCTCGCTTGAAGCTACCGAATGGTTTCAGTGATCTTCACCACTTGAAACTCGACTGACTCCTATTCCTCCTGTGCCAAGTGTGGCATAGAGTGACATGCTTTACTCACTACCTCTTTGAATACAGCCCATTCTGTGAGAAACTTCTCATTTTCTCTCTGTAGCTTCACTTTGTTCTCCTGGAGCATCGCCCAAAACTCTTTTCTCTCACTTTCATACGCGGTTACAATATACCGCGCTACTCATAATTGGTATAAGACTTCCTATTTCTCTTGTTTCAAGTCTTCTGTAGCCTTCTCCTTCTCTTCTTGGAATTTCTGAAGTCAAGCCTGTATCGTATTTGCAAGTCTTTGCAATTGGGCTGGTTCATCCCCCAATTCCGCAATCTATGACGAGGAAGGCGCAGTAGGTACTGCACGGATCAATTGAATATGATCCAGATTTTATGAGTAGAATGAAATGAATATAGATTATTAGCAGGTGCTTCACAAAAAATAATAGATATACAGTAAAAATGGTTTTCTAATCAATAAGGAAATAAGCTGAAACTGTAAAATGCAGTGGAAACAAGCTTGCTAGAATGGGGGCAGCTTATGTCTGAGAAGAGATGTAACAGCTGCACTCATTCACAAGAAGATCATTAAAATGAGGCTCTGAAGGCCTTTTTACAATAAAAAGGAATGCCAAAAACCCTAGAAATCCAAAAACCTAACCCTAGGATATGAAGTGCCAAAAGTCATGTGGGCCCCGTTTGGGTAAGTTAGTACATCAACTTCCCAAGGTCGTCACTTTTGCATACGATCTCCGTTTTAGGTGCATGATAGCCCATTGGAAAGGTATCAGTGAGGAGATTCATTTTATGGGAAATATTGAAGGAAAATATATATTGCAAACCTATTTTCCCAAAAAACATTGTTTAGGGCCTCAAAACATCTCTAGAAGTGAAAAACTGCTAAAATTAGTAAATTACCAAAATTGCCAGAAAACTATTTTGAGCCAGTTGGAAAAGGTGGGTGGCCATTGATATCCACCTGGATCAATCCCCCCTCCTTAGACAGCAATGGTATCAATTGTGTTGATTTCCCCCATCAGATGAGGAAATTTTTGTTGAATTTGGCCCCGGGTGAGCCACTTGCCTTGGTGCAAGAGCTGCCCTGCTTTGATGAATCGATAAAGATGGATCCTTTGTTGTCAAGTTCCCTTGATATTTGTGTCCACAATTGGATCATGGGATGCTTGTTGTATGCATTCAGGGTTGAGATCTGTTGGTGACAGTTGTTCTGCTACTTATGAGGTTTCCAATAGTGGTGGGAAATAAGGGTGAAGAAGATCCACGTTGAACACTAGCTGTAGGCAAAGGAAAGGAGGAATGTTGATCTCTAAATAATTATCCCCCATGGCCTTGGTGATGGTGTAGGACCCATAACAGAGTGGGTGAAGCTTCTGATGGGGTCTTGTAAGGCATTCTTTCTGCAAGTGCAACCAAACTTTGTCGCCCTCCTGAAACTTATGTGGCACCCGATGTTGATCATGGAGCTGCTTGTACTTGTCATTGGAATTTTGTAGGATATCCTAAACCTATTGGTGGATGTAATGGATATTCTCAATGAACTGGGTGGCTTTGTCAGCTTCAGTTGGAGCAGGAGATGATTCGGTTGAGGTGACCATAAGGGGAAGTGCAACATCTATGCAACCCCATGGTTGGAATCCCAACCCCACCTGAAAGGGGTTGTGGTTGGTTGAGCTATGCAGAGCTCAATTGTAGCTATGATGGACATAGGGAAGGCTCTTATCCCATGTGAAAGGTGTTGGATAACTGAGAGGGTGGGGGTGAATCATTTGTTACCATGCTTAAACAATTATTCTTATTTTAAACTCCTTACAAAGCACTCAATGCCAGTCACAATAATGCAAGGAAATAAGCAATAGAACATTCAACATCAGTCACACATATGAGATACACAGAGATAGATATTTCTTGAGGAAACCCATAAAGGGAAAAAACCTATTCTTCTTTATATGATACGTAATCTATACATTCTTTACATTATCATACATATGACCACGAACTCATAATGAGGCTATAACCTCTGTTTTGCAAGCTGTTACTTGCTGAGAGCACCAACTCTCTGGTTTTTCTAGCACCAACTAGAAGGAAGCACCAACTCCCTGGTTTCTCTAGTACCAACTAGAAGGAAGCACCAACTCCATGGTTTCTCTAGCACCAACTAGAAGGAAGCTACAACTCCCTATGTCCATGCACCCACTTGAACCTCTAAGGACAACCGTCCTCCCTAGAACCTCCCAACCACCCTAAAATATAATCTTTGTGACTGAAACTTATTACAGTGATATGATATTCATGAAAGGCTTACCAGTACTTATCAGTGTTCTGCTACACTGCCTTTCTCTGTCTGCCTCAGTGTCTTCCTACACACCTCCTTGCACTTTCTGTTCTTTTGCCTTTTATGCTCTGTGCGCCATGTCCCTTCAATGCACCATTAATCCTCTGTGCATTTCTACTGCTATGCTCTGCCTCCTTCTTCACTTGTCAATCACCCTCAACAACAACAACAACTCTCTTCTTTATTCTTCATATTTATGGTCTTTGTTCTCTTAGTGCATGCAATATGTGCCCTGATTCTGCATGCTCTCCCCAACCTAATGTTCTCCACATTGGGGTGTTTACTCCCACTACACACTTCCATAGCTTTCTTTCCTCCAATCAAAACTGCTCTTCTCTATTACACGTATTATCCCCATGTCGAGTCCTCTACCCAATCATCATCACAACTCTTCGACTTCTCTTGGTGTTTTTTCCCACGCGTCCAGCATCATTGGATGTTATCCTGAGATTCCTCAGCCTCTCTGGTAGTTGAGACTCTTTGTCTTCTCTGGCACAATTGAGCTCATCCTTTGGCAGAAACCATCAGTCATTTCTAGCAGTTACACTCTAAAGTGCAACAATAGCCCTCCGATCTTATTCAAATTCACCTGCACTGTTGAATTGACTTCATAGAATCTTGCGTTTATTTCTCCATTTCTCACTTTATAATTTCTATGATGCATCATCTCAACTCTCTATGTCACGAGCTTCGAAATAGATTTTGGCTTCTATAACTATACTCTCCATCTCTCGATCATGTGACCACGAGAGGTGACCGAGCGCTTATCCATATAACTCTTTCGCGATTTTTCATTTCGGAACTTCCACATTCCTATGGTGATGAGTCCTTGATGCTCCATGTCCCAGTATCTGAAGCTCTGAAATGGAGCTTGGTTGCACTAGCTCCTTCCTCCATCTTCCATAGAGTGACCACTGGCTGTGAACACCGCCTACACCAAAAGGTGTTTTTGCATTTCATCACTTCGACATTTTGCATGTCGCAAATTCCTGTTGCGAGGCATCTCAACTCTCCAAGTCGCGATTCTTGAACCTCCATGTCACAACTTTGCATTTAGACATTTCGCGATTTCACATATTGCGAGTTCGACATGTTAGGAAACCTCGTTCCTTTGACTTTCCAGTGAGCGAAATGATGATCTTTCGCCATGTTTCCTATGGACCCAACGGTCCAGATCTTATCGTGATTTTGAAACTTCATAGGCCTTCGTCGTGTCTGAAAAATGGTCCAGATCAATCCTCAATCCGACGACTAGGATTATTTCACGATTTTGCATACCGCGATTTCAGGACTCCTGACGTGAGAGTCCTTCGCATCTCCAAATCCTAGTCTGCGAGACTTCAAAATGGAGTCAGATCAAATTTTTTTCTTTTCTCACTTCGCGACTTCAGGACTCTTGCAGTGAGAGTTCTTGACATCTCCATCTCCTGGTATCCGAAATCTCGGTATTCGATACTCTGAAATGGAGTCTGACCAATGCTTTGATCTTGCCTTTCGATCACTGCTATTCTTCCTTGCCTGTCTATCTGTTGATCTTCCTTGCTTGTCTGTTTGCCATTGTTGTTGTTGTTGTTCTTGCCATCAATGAAAAGCACGATGTTCTTGTAAACATGCCAACAATCTCCCCCTTTGGCATTGATGGCAACCCTGAACAACTGCGCTAATCTGTTTGGACCTCCAACTATAGCATCCGGTCCTGACCACCATTCCTTTTCTCCCTCTTTGACATCAATTTCAAAGAAAACACGCTCCCCCTGATTTTTTGTAGTATGTTTAGGAGGTATCATATATTCAACCACAAACTCCCCCTAACAGGATGGACTCGCTTAGATGTGAGATGGGATGACACCCAGCTTTTGTTGGAGATATTCTGTTAAGAACCAAATATCAATATAGCATAGAAAAACCTCAGAAAAAGGACTCAACACCTTGAAAAAGAGATAATTTCAGATAATACGCCTCTTTGAGGGGGCAACCTCCTTTTACCCCACTTAAATGTTCAAGTACAAGATGATTCAAAATGAAAATGTCTCCTTGGTATATATAGGAGACTAGGAGGTATAATTACAACTAATGGCCTAAAGCCGACATAAATAAA
>SNQJ01S0005296.1:47161-61772 GCA_010110895.2 Picea sitchensis
ATCCCTCTTCATAGCCCAAACCAGTTTTCAACTTTGGATTCTTTTACTGATTCAGAATGGTGGCTAATCCTTCTGAGGCTTTGATACTTGACAGATTCTGATTATGCAAAGCTTGAAACTTCTCCATCTCTTTCCTATTTTTCACTACTTCTTGTTCTAAGGCTTCACATCTTGCCTTCTTTTCTGATAACTGTCGTTTCAGAATGTCTTTGATTTTATTTGCCTCTTCTAATTCCACTTTTAGTAGGGTAAGGCCTTCAACAGTTTTTTTACTATCTTTCTCAAACTATATCAACAATTGTCTTTTCTTTATGTTCTTAATTCTGAGTCTGTCAATCTCTTCCAGTGCACTGATCAGTTCTCCTTCCATATCAACCACAGCTTCTTCTTCATTAGCCTCACTTCCTATTCTTTTATTATCATAATCCTCTTTGGCCATAAGTATGAAGTCATTTATTTTATCTTCAATAGAGGAGTCATTGTCTTCATCATCTAAACGATCATCATCATTGTTTACACAAATACTTTTCTTCTTAAAATTATTCTATTTAAAGAAATTTATGTGTTTTTGCTTCTCCTCATCATCACATGTCTGATCCTTTCTTTTGTGAGGACATTTATTTGCAAAATGACCTATCCTACCAAATTTGAAACATTTGAAAGGCAATTTACCTTTGTATTTTCCTGATCCCTTTTTCAGTCTCTTCACAAATTTTGCTTCAATTTCATCAGGCTCAAAATCCTCATTCTTGTCTGCCTTAAATGATGCTTCTCTGGAGGTGGGTTTATCTATAACTATTCTCATTTAATATGTAGTCAATGTTCCAAGAAATTGATCAAACTCCAAGGTTTTTAGATCATTAAGTTCTTATATAGCAAAGACCTTTGGGTTGAACCTATCTGGGAGAGATCTCAAAATTTTCTGAACTAAAGAAGGTTCCTCAATTTTTTCACCAAGTGCTTTCATTGCATTTACCATTTATTCAACTCTCAGAAAGTATTTTCCAATAGTTTCATCTTCCTTCATCTTCAGCTGTTCAAACTGTACTCTATAGGTTTGAAGCTTGGCATCCTTTACCTTCTCAGTACCTTCATAACTGCTAATGAGTTTGTCCCACATTTCTTTGGCAGTTTCTAGGTGCATAACTTTTACAAATTATGCTTATACAAGCCCACTCAAGATAGCATTCATAGCCTTGGAATTGAAACTAAATTCTAGCTTATCATCCTTATTATCTAGTACAACTGGCTTTACATAACCAGTATCTACCACATCCCAGACATCTGCACCTAAAGCCATTAGGTAGGTTCTCATTCTAACTTTCTAGAAGGCAAAGTTTGTTCCATTGAATAGAGGGGCCCTATTGGTTGAATTTCCTTCATGGATTGACATGTTTAAGCTCTAGGATCTACCCTTAGATAAAAGGGGCCAACTCTGATACAAATTGTTGGACAACTGAGAGGCAGGGGTGAATTAGTTGTTACCGTGCTTAAACAATTATGCTTATTTTAAACTATTTACAAAGCACTCAATGACAGTCACAATAATGCAAGGAAATAAGCAATAGAACATTCAACATCAGTCACACATATGAGATACACAGAAACAGATATTTCTTGAGGAAACCCATAAAGGGAAAAAACCTCTTCTTCTTTATATGATAAGTAATCTGTACATTCTTTACATTATCATACATATGAGAACCAACTCATAATGAGGCTACAACCTCTATTTTGCAAGCTTCTACTTGCTGAGAGCACCAAATCTCTAGTTTTTCTAGCACCAACTAGAAGGAAGAACCAACTCCCTGGTTTCTCTAGCACCAACTAGAAGGAAGAACCAACTCTCTAGTTTCTCTAACACCAACTAGAAGGAATCTACAACTCCCTATGTTCAAGCACCCACTTAAACCTCTGAGGACAATCGTCCTCCCTAGAACCTCCTAACCACCCTGAAATATAATCTTTGTGAATGCAAATTATTACAGTGATATGATATTCATCAAAGGCTTACCAGTACTTATCATTGTTGTGCTACATTGCCTTGCTCTGTCTGCCTCAATGTCTTCCTGCACACCTCCTTGCGCTTTCTGTTCTTCTACCTTTTATGTTCTATGTGCCATGTCCCTTCAATGCACCATTCCTCCTCTGTGCATTTCTACTACTGTGCTCTGCCTCCTTCTTCACTTGTCAATCACCCTCAACAACAACAATAACTCTCTTCTTTATTCTACATATTTATGGTCTCTGTGCTCTTAGTGCATGCAATATGTGCCCTGATTTTGCATGCTCTCCCCACCCTAATGTTCTCCACATCGTGGTGTTTACTCCCACTACACACTTCCACAACTTTCCTGCCTCTAGTAACAACTACTCCTCTCTTCTCCACGTATTCTCCCCATGTCGAGTCCTCTACTTGATCATCATCACAACTCTTCTGCTTCTCTTGGCATTTTTTCCCACGCGTCCAACATCATTGGATGTTATCCTGAGATTCCTCAGCCTCTCTGGTAGTTGAGACTCTTCATCTTATTTGGCACAATCAAGCTCATTCTCTGGAAGAAACCATTCGTTGTTTCTAGCAGTTACACTCTGAAGTGCAACAGTAGCCCTCCGATTTTATTCAAATTCACCTGCACCGTTGGATTGACTTCATAGAATCTTGCATTTATTTCACCATTTCTCACTTTGAAATTTTTGTGATGAGTTGTCTTGACTCTCCATGTCATGAGATCTGAAATAGAGCTTGGCCTCTATAACTCTACTCTCCAGCTCTCGACCATGTGACCATGAGAGGTGATTGAGCACTTATCCATATAGCGCTTTCACGATTTCACATTTTGGCACTTCGGTGTTGCTGTGGTGATAAGTCATTGATGCTCCATGTCTCGGTATCCAAAGCTATGAAATGGAGCTTGGTTGCACTATCTCCTTCCTCCATCTTCCGCAGAGAGACCACTAGTTGTGACCATGGCCTACACCAAAAGGTGTTTTCATATTTCATCACTTCAGCATTTCGCATGTCACGAATTCCTGTTGCGAGGTGTCTCAACTCTCCAAGTCGCAATTCTCGAACCTCCATTTCGCAGCTTTGCATTTTGACATTTCGTGATTTCGCATATCATGAGTTTGAGAGGTTAGGAAGCCCCGTTCCTTTGACTTTGCAGTCAATGAAATGGCGATCTTTCACCACGTTTCCTATGGACCCAACGGTCTAGATCTTATTGTGATTTCAAAACTTCATGGGCCTTCGTCGTGTCTGATCAATGGTCCAGATCAATCCTCGATTCGACGACTAGGATTATTTCATGATTTCGGGACTCCTGACATGAGAGTCCTTCACATCTCCAACTCCCAGTCTGCGAGACTCCGAAATGGAGTCAGATCAAATTTTTGGCTTTTCGCACTTCGTGACTTTGGGACTCTTGTAGTGAGAGTTCTTGACATCTCCATCTCTCAGTATCCGAAATCTCGGTATCCGATACTTTGAAATGGAGTCTGACCAACTCTTCGATATTGCCTTTCGATAGTTGTTATTCTTCCTTGCCTAGTTGTCTGTTGATCTTCCTTGCTTGCCTATTTTCCATCATTGTTGTTGTTCTTGCCATCAATGACAAGCGAGCTCTTATTGTAAACATGCCAACACAAGGGTGCTTGGAATTATACATGCGAAAGATATGCACAATCATTCTATTTACGACCTCAGTTTGGCCATCTGTTTGGGGGTGGAAGGTTGTGGATTTGGTGAGCTTGGTGTCCAACAGTGACTAGAGGCTTGACCAAAATGTGCTGAGAAATTGACTGTCCCAATCTAAGACAATGGTTTGTGAGAGTCCAAAATGTACCTAGAATCATTCAAAGAAGAGCTTGGTAGTGGCCTCTACTCTGATGCTCTTCTTGTAGGCAACCATAATCACCATCTTAGAAAAGAAATGAACAACCAAAAAAACACAGTCATTTCTTCACTTGGTGGATAGGAGGCCCAACATGTAGTCCATTAAGATGGATTCCCATGGCCTATCAAGAGTAGGAAGGGGGCTGTACAGGCCCTGTTTCTTAGTGGTCGGTTTGGAAATAGCACAAGTAGTGCAGGACCTGATATAATTAATGACCTCTTGTCGAAGTTTTGGCCAGTAGAAATGTTTCTGTAGCATCGCCACTATCTTTTCAATGCTAAAGTGTCCTACCACCCGATTGTAGTGGGATTCCCATATCATCTTTACTCTCTCGCTTCATGGAACATAGATATGGCCTAGACAACACAACAACCCATCCTAAAAATGGAAATTATCGATAACTGCATTTTCACCCAACATTTGGTAGGTGGTGGAAAAGTTTGGGTCTGTCTCATAGATTTGGGGCCATCCAGAGGTCTCATGGCCACAAGAGTCTAGCACCATGGTGAGTGTCATGACTAGCAGTCTGCTGAGGCAATCAGTGATGCAATTGGTGATTCCTGTTTTATACTTGATGTTGAGGTGGAATTGTTGCAAGTATGTGGACCACTATTGATGGTGTTCATTCTGCAATTTTCCTTGTGTTTGCATGAAATGAAGTGTCTTATGATCAATATGTATGACTGTGTCCTTCCCAAGAATGTAATGTCTCCATTGGCGACAGGATTGCACAATGGAGTACGTTTCTTTTTCATAAGCATGGTACTTACGAACAACATATGATAGTGTCTCACTATGATAGGCCACGGGGTGGTCATGCTGAGTGAGAACAACACCCATAGCATAGTCTAAAGCATCTGTCTCGATCTCAAAGGGTTGCTAAAGATCTAGTAGTGAAAGTATTGGGACTGAGAACAAGCGCTACTTCAAATCATTGAACACTTGTTGTTGGGACCGGCCCCACACAAATTTCTCCTTACCACCACCCCTGGTTATTTGGCTGAGGGCCCATGCAATATGGGAGAATCCCAACATGAACCTGCAGTAGAAATTGGCAAGGCCCAGGAACCTTCGAACCTCAATGGCTATGGTTGGGGCTGGCCAATCACGGATGACTTGTATCTTGGTTGGATCCACATGTATGCCATGTTGATCAATGATGTATCCCAGGTAATGGACCATCTCCCTGTTGAAGGAGCATTTTTCCAAGTTGGTGTATAGCTTGTGTTGTTGTAGGGTGTGCAGAACCTGTTGAATATGTTGCAAGTGTCCGACCCAAGTCTTTTTGTATATGAGAATGTCATCCAGATACACCACTACAAAAGTATTGGTGAATGTTTGGAGGATATTGTCCATCATCCTCATAAAAATGGTTGGATCATTTTTCAATCCAAAGGGCATGACCAACCATTCAAAAAGTCCTTCCTTTGACTTGAAGGCAGTCTTCCATACATATGTTTGTTATATCGGGACTTGGTGGTAGCCAGACTTCAGATCAATCTTACTGAAGTATTTTTACCCCATGAGTTGATCAAGGAGGTCGTCGATTTGGGGAATTAGGTATTGGTTTCTGACTGTGATTTTATTCAAAGCCCGGTAATCAATGTAGAGTGGTCAGGTTCCATCTTTCTTCTATACTATCATGATTGGGATCCTGCCCGGTGATGAGATGGGATGGATGTGCCCCTTTTGGAGAAACTCTTGGATCTATCACTTGATATCCTCATTCTTTAACAGAGAGCAGTGATAGATTGGCCCATTGGGTAGTGGTGCATTGAGGGTCAGATTGATGGGGTGCTTGACCTGGCAATGCAGAGGTACCTCAGTAGGTGAGGAGAAGATATCTGAGTATTCTTCCATGACCTTATCTACTTTCTTATGCTATGTGGAGAGGTCGGCCGTAGAGAGCCTGGATGTGGCTGTGATCTTTCACTTATTCTAAGAGTGAATCATGAATAAGACAAACTTCCCCGTATGAGAGATGGCCTTCCTACATTTCTTAGTAGAGATCAAGGAAATATCACTAGGTGGGACTTCCTCGAGTATCTTGTATAATTTTTTGTTCAAAGTAATAATAACACTACGAGGCCTAGACTCATATACAACATGAAGTTTCCATAAATAAGGTTGGCCCAAAATAACATCACAAACTTCAAGAGGAGAAACATCACACAATACCTCGTCTTTAAAGGGCTTGATGGCGTATGACAGTCAACACTATTGGCTGACGTGGAGATCACTTCATTGGCAGAGCCATCCAATGGTGTAGGGTTGTGGGTGCGGTGTTGTCAACAGGGCTAGTCGCTTGATGACCTCTACTAAGATGAGTTTCTTCTGGATACCGCTATCAACGATGAAGTGCACCAGGGTTCCTTTTACCCACATCTGTGAATGGAAGAGGCTCTCTCCTTATTCTGGCTCATCCGGTTCACCAGGCTGGAGCTTGGTGGTAGCAATGGTGGCACTGGGTTCCACATAAATGATCCATATTCCCCTTTCTAGTTTTGGCTCAGAGTCAGATCCCACATTTGATTCATAGGCTTTCACTTCAGCCACCAATGACTTCTTTGAGCGGCAGTCATCGATGTTATGCCAAGGACTCTTATGGAATTTGCACCACTTCATGGTATCTTTCTTTGTTTTTCTGATGTCCTTCTTTTCTTACAGCTTGGAATAGTTGTCCTGATACTGTCCATATTTTATCTGTCCTTTGTTCTATGGTTTGGGGCCACCCTTTCCTGGATTTTGTTGTGAGGGTTTCCCAGGCCGAAATTGTCGTGTCTTTTGTTTGAGATTCTGCTTGATTTTGACAACATATCGATAGTCTGTGCCCAAGGATGAGATGTCTAGAAATTC
This sequence comes from Picea sitchensis, assembly GCA_010110895.2. Classification (NCBI taxonomy): domain Eukaryota; kingdom Viridiplantae; phylum Streptophyta; class Pinopsida; order Pinales; family Pinaceae; genus Picea; species Picea sitchensis. The sequence goes on from SNQJ01S0005296.1 coordinate 53,914, forward strand.
CATTTTGGTCTGGATATATCTATGAAAATCACCGTGATACTTGAGCACCAGATGTCACTCTGAATATTTGATACCCAAATTGGTGCACAAGGTATGGAAGACATTTGTTAAATCTAGCACCGCTTGGTCTCTTTCTTTTACAGTGTGGTCCATTTGGTATACAAGTCATCATAGCTTCTGATAGGTTAGTATTGTTCCTTTATAGAATCCTTGAAGGATTCCCAGGTTTTCGTGACTGTAAATAATGAGGGTTCCTCTTTTTCCTTTTTCTCACAAAAATTTTCCCACCAATCTTTGACATGGGGAATGACTTTGAGGAGCGTAAAAGTAATCTTTTCTCTATTCAAAAAGTTATGGACAGAAAAATACCCTTCTAGTAGATTCAACCACTTTTCTATAGCCTCTGCATCTATTTGACCTTCAATAGGAATATCAAAGTTTATTTGTACCTTGAAGCTGGTGGTGCCTCCACTCGAAGAAGATGCATCGCCTATTGGTAGTCGCTGAATGATTTGCACAAAACTATCCATCATATTGTTCCTTTGTTGCATGAGGGATTCCTCAATCAACAACTTGAACAGATCTCTAATCCCATCATACTTCTTTTCTCCTTCCATGATAGGTTTCTTGGGCGTGCGAGAGATTTTTTCCTCAAGAGAAACAAGCTCGAGACCCAACTCTTTGTACTCCGACCTCATTGGGGACATGCATTAAGACGACAAGAAGCAGACCGCTCTGATACCATTGATCCAGATTTTATGAGAAGAATGAAATGAATACAGATTATTAACAGGTGCTTAACCCAAAATAATAGAGATACAGTAAAATTGGTTTCCTATTCAATAAGGAAATAAGATGAAACTGTAAAATGCGGCGGAAACAAGCTTGTTGGAATGGTGGCGGCTTATCTCTGAGAAGAGATGTGATGGTTGCATTCATTTGCAAGAAGATGATCACAATGAGGATCTGAAGGCCTTTTTACAATAAAAAGGAATTCCAAAAACCGTATACATCCAAAAACCTAACCCTAGGAGATGAAGCACCAAAAGCCATGTGGGCTCATTTGGGTAAGTTAGTACATCAACTTCCCGGGGTCGTAACTTTTTCATACGATCTCCGTCTTAGGCACATGATAGCCCATTGGAAAGGTATCAGAGAGGAGATTAATTTTAGGGTAAATATCAAATGAATTTCCATATTGCAAACCTATTTTCCCAAAAAACATCATTTAGGGCCTCAAAACGACTCCGGAAGTGAAAATCTGCTAAAAATAGTAAATTACCAAAATTGCCATAAAATTGTTTTGAGCTAGTTGGAAAAGGTGGGTGGCCACCGATATCCACCTGGATCAAAATATCTTGTTGTATTTCCTCCAGTTCCTTCTCAACTCTTCCATATAACTCTTCCTGCTTCACTCCATATCTCTGCAAGATATCCTCGGAAGCATCCTCCATCGCTCCACAGACCAAGATGATGTCGCCCTCTGTGAGCATGGATTCTAACTAGGGCTTGCTAGCACATGTATTATTTATTGCCAAACATTTATGCGGAGAAACCTTCATTTTCTTTAGTGTTACTGTTTCAGTAGGGGGATCTTTCAATGGTATATCTTCGCCTTGCTTTTCTCCTTCATCCCCTCTTCCTTGTCTATTTGCTTCATCTCCTCCTCCTAGTGAGCCAGATCCATTTTCTTCAAAAGAATTGTCCTTCTCATCGCTCTCTAGTATATCCTGGATTTATTCATTCTTCTTCTTCTTCTTTGTCCCACAGGACTGCCCAACATGTTTGACCTGGGTGACCAAGGGGCTTCCTATGATGTCAATGTCAGAGAGTTCTGCATCAACAATAGGTTCAAGGAAATCCTCCAGCCATTCCTTCATGATATTCTCCATGTATTCATCTTTCAGCTTGTAATATGACTGTAACTCTTCCTTGCTATCATCTCTACACGCAGTGATATAGATAATATGTGGATCTACACAGAACTTTTCTATTGGTTTATATTGGTGTAGGGTGCATAGTGTCATGCATGGGAATGACTCGATGAAAACCTTTAGTTGTTGATAATACACATGGAACACAACATTGGATTTCCATTGCTTCGACATGTCCTTGGTGTACCATAATGTATCAAACCTAGCAGCCAACGACTCTGATGGTTCAATATCTAGAAAGGTGGCTCCTTCAGGAAGTTTCCAAGTGACAAATGAAATTAAAACAACCAACCAGCTAAAGTGGAATTTGTATCCCATATCCTGAGCTTCATAGTAGTATTTCTCGAGTTCATTGATGAGGTAACTCACCCAATTCATCTGCATTCCTTCCACACATTTTCTTTCAAGGTCCACCATGAACCTGGTGACCTATGTGGGGTGGTTCTCTCTTAGAATCTTGCCATCTATGAGTTGTCAAGTGAGGCGCATTGCGCCATCCTGGATAGAGGTTACCTTGTAGCCTCATTTTCCCTTTTCAACTTTTTCATAAGCCTCCTTGATGTGCTATGCTAGGGAGTGGTCTAAGGCCTTCCCTAGATAAAACTGTTGAGGATCAGGTCCTTGCATGCTTAATCCTATAATCAAGTGGATCAGTGTCAGATCCACAGTAATCTATCGATCGAGCCATAGGTATCTGCCATGGTAGAACAATGAGAGGAGTTTAACACAAGCGTTATCCTCCTAGTGACGGCCCAAATGGGGAATCTTCATCACATTTAGTATAGTAGACTGCACCAGCTCCTTAATCCATGACTAGGAGACTGGGCGAGGCTTCTTCCCAATAGTCTTTTTCAAGTATCTATGGGGTGCAAGCATAGCATAGTTATTTCTATCGTCAAGATTGAAATCGTTGTTCTTCATTAGTGGGATCTATCCTAACTGACTCCCAACTATGCTTATTCCTTTTGGTATGTACACTGTGATCAAAGTGTACTCATAATCCTATGGGATGTTGTCATGGTTAACCATGCTAGCCAAAGGTGGGATATAGTCTGGTAAGATCAATGGGATCTGATTCGCATTATCCAGATCATCGTGATGCTTACTTCGCTACTTAGTCATGGGGTTAACATGGGAAAAACAACATCTAGTCAAAGGGGAAGCATGCAGTCCCCTAGTTGATGACGCTTGTACTCCTTCAGATAATGGTTTATCGACCATCATCTTCTTGAGGACTTCCTCAACTGACTTCTCTAATGCAATAGGTTTGCCCAACATTCTCACTGTTAAACAGACAGTTCAAGGTAGGCTAATGGATAAGCGAGGTAGACAACCGGACAACGACGTCTAGCTTTTGATAACACATCTCAAAACACAATCAATTTTTCATTAGCTCAGTTAATCATGGGTGGAAAAAAGTGGTCCTGGTGCAGTGTTCGACGGGTTAAATAAGTGGGGCCTCATAATGGATTTTTCCAATGGTCAGGAATGCTTCCATCAATGCAAATTTTTTCGTTATGGCATGGTCTCAATGTCCCAAAATTGGTCTATCTACCCATAAATACAAATCCTAACCATTATGGATCATCGTTCTAATGGTTGGGGCACCTCCAACTATCATATAGCTTCCCTAGGGCGAAGTCCCATTCTGCGTGGTCATGTTGTTCTAGTGAGGTTCAAATCCTGTGAACCTGCCTCCTACAAAATACTCCATTTGTTCTTTGTAGCCTCCTGTAGCTTTTTCCAGCTTGGCTTTCTTCTTACTAAGTTTCCTTTCCTTCTTTCCTATGATCTGCGTCTCTCTAACTGTTTCTAGATTCCTCTTTCCATTATTATTATTATCTTCTCCTAGTGTAGTGACTTCGCACTGCTGATGTGCTCTCAAAGGGTTCGAAGTTAATATCCCTTCTCTTATTAATTTCTGGGTGGGTATTCTTATTTCTTGCATGGATAGGTCCTTCAAACCTTCTTGTGTTCTTTCAACCTCAACAATTGATTCTCTTTCCTTATGTTGCTTCGAATTATCTTCTTGTTTTTCTATTAGTCGGTCTGTTTTTCTACCTATGAAATCCCTTAGTTCTTTCTTTTTCTTTCCTGTAGCTTCTTCCTCTGCTTTTTTTCTGATATGATCTTTCTCAATCCAAGTATTTCCTAACAAAAGTGCGAAAGGGGCGTTGTTCTCAATAAACTTAATGACTTCAAACTCCTCTTCAGTCGATGTTCCATGAATAATAATAGGTACATTAGTAACTCTTCCGCATAAGGTTATTATATTTCCCTTGAACAAGTCTATCCTTCCCAATGAAGGTACCATAGTAGGCTTTCCCAAAATTTCCCAAGTGTCTTCTATCATAATATTCACTTGTGTTTCCTCATCCAAGACACAGTCCATGTCGAAGTCTCATATTCTTGTACTTATGTGTTGTTTTACTTTCAGGATCTTTGGTAAGCTGACATATTTGTGATCATTCATCGTTTCTTTTAACTGTGATAACATATTCTGAGATTTCTTTGATTCTTTCTCTTTATGATTCTCTAAAATGCTTCTAGTTTATTGACTTCCCTCATAGTTTTCTTGTCTCATGTTCATTCTTTCAACTTTAGCAATCATCCTTGGACAATCCTCAACTTCATGACCAACAATTTAAAACAAAGGCAGATAATACCTATACCAGGGCATTCCTTAGAAATATGTCTTGGTCTTATGTAGTTATAACACAATGTCAGTCTTCTTTTTCTTTTATATGTTCCCCAACCTCTCATGTACTGCACACTAGGATCATAGTGTTGGACCTGCAATCTGCAAAAACTCTTTCTAGGTTCTTGCATCCACTTATTAGTCCAAAAATTCTTTCTATGCACAGAAATAACATATATTTCTTCATTTCTATTATCTTTACTTAGATCAATTCTTTCTTCCAACTATGCTCTAGACTTCAGACTAGGACAAAATCTACTAAACATACCTAGATTCATGCTTTCGAAACAAATTTTTTCACTTATCTTACCCTTATCAAAGTACAAATATTTAACTCTTTTATGATCTTACCTCTTTTCTTCCGATCAGATTTCTTTCTTATCACAGAGCTTCGCAGGCAAGTAGAGTATTGTGCGCTTCAACAACAGATCTACGCACATAGATTCTCTTTTATTTACTTCAGTTAAATCACAGTTTCAGGTCCCAACAACAGAACCATTTGTTGGCACAGGGGCAAACCCAGGGTTCAATGTTTCAACAACACACCAACAAAACCCTAACTACAGGCCCTTTCAACAACACCTGCAAAGCAGGTGAAGTCTCACCCGAGGTAGAAGCAGGGGAGTTATAGGAATCAGGTGTCTGTAACCAACCCGAGACACAGATATTTGATAATAACACTTCACAAAGTATTTTAGCCACACTTAGAAGGTGATATGCATTAGTTCATTAACTTTTAATAACATTGCAGAACAAAACCTAATATGGATCAACGCAGTAACAACAAAGATTAAGCACTTCAACCATTTAGCACACAACACTGAGTTAGATCTAACATTCATTCATCTTAAGTAAAGCACTAAGCATAAACAGATCTATCTGTCTTACATTATAATCAAGGCACTAAGAAAATCAATTCATAAATAACATAGCACAAAGGAAACCAAAGACACAAGATATATGTGGTTCACCCAAGTGTGGGGCTACGTCCACCAACTACTTCGTCTTATTTATTATTCTTCAATCTCTTACATTCATCCACTCCTGTGCACTAAGACACAAAGCCGAGCTTCGCATAGGACAAGATATCTGCGCACTGAGCACCAGATCCTCCTTCCCAAAATTTGGTCAATGCACAGATCCAACTCCTCTATCGAGCATAGAGTCTTACATATAAAATTTTGTGCACAAATAAACTCATAACTACTTGCACTCAGCCACTTAGACTTCACTCTAAGTCCCTTCTTTCTTTCTACCCTACATGCTTACTTATTTATACTTTTACAATAAGGCCTAATCATGGGTAAACCCATGGGACGACATCCCATAACCCATTACAAAAACCCTAAGGAACCTCTTTCTGGGTCCACATAGCCCACAAAATAAGTGATATCCACGATCTTAGCTTTGCCTGGGCGCTCCATCTTCAACCATCCTGTTGAAGTCCAAAAAGTGGTCAAACCTGACCAAGGTTTCCTCAAAACTTGGTTGAGGGCCAACAATGCTATATCCAACACTAATAATATATGACTATCCAAAACCTCTTATTCAAACTCTGTTAGGAATTTTTCTAAATTGTCCTCTTTAGTAAATGTGGGAAACTGTCTTACTTTTGTCCCAACCCATCTTACCGCGCGTGTAACTATGGTCCACCTCCTAGTAGAGACTTCATGCAATCTTTGCTGCAAGTTTTCTACTCCAGTAGATGAATCTGACATGTCAGAATTAATACTCCTCCAACTGAGTATTCCATCTACAGTTGGATTCACATAGTCTTCATCTCACGCAGTAGTCCTATACAACTAGTTTACATCATCCTCTAGAACATTTTCAGGCACATGTTCTACATATCTTTTACAATCCGAGGGATCTAAAGGTGCTACTACCCTAAAGTTCCTAGCTTCAAATATCATCTTTCTCATATTTAAATTAATTATGGCATGATTATCAAAGGCCCAATCAATTCCCAATAGCGCTATAAATTGTATAGACTCATCCACCATATCCATTACGTCAAAATATGTTGTGTTGTGCACACCATCTAGATCCACCATTGTATTCTTAAATCTACCTATGGGAATCACTCTCTGCTGGTTTCCTAGCTTCAATTGGCTATTGGAATACTCTAGTGTAGGTTCTCCCATTGCTTCCCAAGTCTTTTTTGGAAAAATGTTGACATCTGATCCTAAGACTAGGATAACATTTCCCATGTTAAAGTCTCCTATATTTGAATTCAATCTGAACTCTCCACTAGTTATTTTCTTTATATGGGCTTGATTAATCTTGTTTGGTTCTATTCCTAGCCCTTCCTCTATGTTATATTTCTCAAGCATACTTTTCAACAAATCCATGGCATTCTTATCATTAAGTAATTTAAAGCAAGATTCCAGGAAATTCTTTAAGTTGCTCACGTTCTCTGTTTTTTCTCCTTTATAAGTATGATCCAATGACTGAGGCATATAAAAAATAGGAGTATCATACCTCTACGCAGTATTCAATTTGGAGCCTACATTCTCCTTCAGGAACTCCTTCTTTGCTTCCTTGAAAGTTTCCTTCTCCTTCTTTGCATCAAACTATTGATGTGGATGAATGGTCTTCTGAATCCATCACTAGGATTCCTTCTTCTAATCATGTGCATCTGCTCCTGTCTTCACTCCTCATCTAGTGGCTATATTAATGTTCCTCCAAGGATTCCTTATTTCTGCAAAAATCCACTGAACATTCTATTTATTTAGATGCCTCTTCTCCTAGATCTTCATCATTAACTTCAGGCACTCTTCTGCCATGTGACCTGTTATGCGATAGTACATACATGTTGATGTTTTTTGAGGAAAATCTCTGGCATAGTTTCCTTGTTGTTGAGAATTATGGCAGATAATAGGTCCTCTGCCTCTTCCCATTCCTCCTCTTCCTCTACCTCTGAATCCTCCTTGGTTCCCCTATGGATCCATGTTCTGATACTATGGTTCTTGATTATACTGCGAAGGTTGCTATAATTTTGGCACTACTTGAAATTATTGCGTATTTCCAAATTGTGGCATAGTCTCTTGGATTACTGAGAGGGGGGGTTTATCAATAATAGAGCAATACAATCCTTTTTAACCACAAAATGTAAGTGTTATATCAATGTAGTTGTTGGTTGTGGAGCCTGATTATCTTCCTGATTCAGAGGTCTTTGCTTTTAGCCGTGTATATACCCCATGAAGTATTTACACCCCAGAAGTATG
>SNQJ01S0005296.1:61782-73143 GCA_010110895.2 Picea sitchensis
TTGCAACCACTTTGACTACTTTGACCTTTTGGGGCTTCTAGATGACTCATGAGGGTTCTCCAACTTCACATGGCCATAACTCTCTAACCGTGAGGATTTATGTGATGTTCCACATACCACCAGAAATGGCATGACATGTGCTATCAATACATAATAGTCTTACCTTAAATATATTAAAACTCATATCATTATACATCAAACAAACTTGGGTCCATTACCCAAACCTTTGTGCTATTGGAATGTCTTCAAGGGTTGACATCAATGAAAACCAACCCAAATAATCAACACAGTCTATCCTACTATCAAGTCATCCTACATCCTATATGGATCTGAGGTTCTTTCTTTCATTAGATCCAGGGTTCTACAATTTTTATCTTCATGTCCCACTGACTTACAAAATTTACAGAAAGTACTCTTCGGTTTTTTCTTGTACTTATGCATCATAGGGTAGTGATAAGGATCATGCCCATGTGTCTTGCATATTTCACACCAAGGCCCTCCTTTAGGAAATATATTTGGAAGCCCTACTCCCAAGTATTGTGTGAATTTTGGACACTCATTCTTGTGTTGTCCCTCTGATCTGAACAAGGTACACCACACTGCTTTTGTTTTCTCCCTACTTTTATTCTGGTTTAATTGCAATGTCAAGCTATTTAGGTCTTCCTTCAACTCCTCTATAGCTGGATCTTTCTGATTATATTGATTCTCCTCTAAACGCATCGCTTCTTGTAGTGTCTCTACCTGGGTTTGAAATTTTTGTTGTCTCAATGGATATTTGAAATGTGGTAACATAGAATTTATAAAAAATTGTCTGTGTTGAATGTTATAAATGGGCTACTTCACTTTAGCTTTCAATATCTTGAACTTTTGATCGATGTACCATACAGACTCTCCTGGTTTTTGTCTACTCTCAATCATCTCACTCATAAATTGATGGACGTATATCCCCAACCCTCTAGCCAAGATTCGCACAGGACCATTCTAAATTCTCCTCGAGCCGAAGAGGATCCTTTGATTCCCTGCCAGAACCTTCAATGAATCCATAGGTCCTTTATGAAAAACTGCCCTGCACAACTTAACACCAGGTGCGAGCCTTACATCTCCATGAGATCACAATCTTTCCTTAGCACAAGCGCCTCTCGCAACTCGCGAGTTCGTGAATCGAAGACCCCCGACTCCTCTTTCTCCAAATGCCGATACCCGAGATGCGATACGGGTATAGCTCCTCCTTGTTAGCACCTTCCACACATAACCACCATCTAGGGCTAAGTGCTAACACTACTCGCAACTCCCAACTTCATGATTTGGAGTGTTGAACCTTCATGCTCCTCCTCTGCGAATCCCGAGATACAAAAGTCAGCAATGAGTTGACTCCTTTGGCACTTACTCGCAACTCGTGACTTCGTGAGTTGGAGTGTTGAACCTTTGTGCTCCTCCTTTGCGACTCCCCAAGACACAAAAGTCAGCGATGGTTTGACTCCTTCAATGTGATGAGTACATGCCACCTGTCACCCGTTTCCCCCTTTCCCGTGGCGCTTGTTGTTACACAACCTGTAAACTATGTGGGTCCCACCTAACGGATATGCCACGTGTTCTTATGAGACCTCGACGCTCGTCACTTCATGACTTCGCAGTTGAAAATAAATTCTTTCAACTCCTGAGCCCCTGATACACAATAGCCCACGAGGTTTTGATCCAACGGTTCTCCCATGACTTGGATCCAATAGTCTATATCTTCTTCCCTGCTCCTTGCAACTCAAAACTTCGCGAAACCAAGAATTTGATCTGCCCTCCGAACTCACGAACCCCGAATTCGCAAACTGATCCAACGACATGGGTTGAAATGAGATCAACGACTCATATTGACCCTCGAATCCTGGGTGATGGGTTTCACTGGCCTCTAACCACCTTGCAACTCTACAAGATCCAACGACCTTCACAACTTCGACACTTCCTTCATGAAGGTTTCTCACCGTTCATTCACTCATTCTTCCACCTGAACTTGACCTCTGTGAGACGATTTCGATCTCCACCTCCTTTTGAACACTTCAAAGGTACTATCCCTCCTGAGCTCTTGCTTGCAAATTCAAGTCTCCAAAAGGAATCTTGCTCGCACTCCTTGCAGTGACTTTCAAATAACTTCTAGTTATTTGAATCTTCGACTTTGTGCCCTCTTTGCAATAGTAGTCATTCAACCTTCACCTTAGTTGATAAGTTCTAAGGCTTTAGCTAGCCTATGCACACCTTTCATGACTCTGTGCTCCACCTGCACTTTTTCTCGTATGAGAACAACGGTATCTCTCCTGAGCTTTCTAAGATAAAACTCAGACCCTCATCCACACACACCTTGCAGACATTCATTGCACTCCTTGCAGGAACTCTCAGGAAGAGAAACAATTGAAACTCATTCTTCTTCTCTCTCAGACTTCATACATTCAACATGAAATCATACACACAACATAGCATTGAAACAAATGCATATCAGAGAAAACAAAACAACTGTGAACATGCCATTTAACTAATGTAAACAACAAGCATCATAACACCATGAAAATTGAGTCAAAGCTTTATGTATTAACTCAAGTGTTTATGTACATGGGTTCTTCTCTATAGCCCTCTGCTACAACTCAACAGCTTACAAAATTCTATATCTTGTTAAATTTCCTTTCTTTTCTGATACAAGGGTGAGGGTGTCTATAATTTTTTTTTCCTCCTACTCTCTTAAACTATATAATCTATTAAATTACATCCACATACTTTCATTAAATAGACTTAAATGCCTATTACATCCGACATATGACAACAATCGCTCAAGATCTGTTTACAACATCTATATATAAATGTAAGTACACTTCCCCTAGCTATTACAATAATATACATTTATTATCCTTCAAAACATTTCAAAATGTGCATTGGTGCTTTTCCAGCTGTATCCCACCTTTACGTTTTCTCAGATGGCTGCTTACGATGCTCCTGCATCATACTCCCTTGCTTAAAATCTTTCATGAACTCATGTTCATGAGTTCTTGCATGGTATGAATTTCTGCTTCATCCTCCCAACTGGCATCTTCAACTGGATGTCCCTTCCATTTGACCAAGTATTCAAAATACTCTTTTCTCCTGGTCTTTTTGTTGACCCTCTTGTCAATTATGCTTTCCATCTGTGGATTTTCAGCTACAGGCATTTGTTTGGTCCATTGAATTTCTTTCTGCTCCTCCTCTTCTCCTTCTTCTTTATCTCTGTAAGGGTACAAATACGCAACGTTGAATATTGGTGAGATTCCGACCCCATCAGGTAATTCAATCTCATATGCATTTCCCCCAAATTTCCTTATGACTCTGCATGGTCCAATCTTTTTCATCTTCAGTTTGTTATATGTTCCCCTTGGGGACCTCTCTTTCCTCATATGTGCAAGAATCAGATCACCAACTTCAAATTGAAGTTCTCACTTGTGTTGATCTGCTCTCCGCTTGTATTCTTGACTTGAACTCTGTAATCGCTCCTTGACTCGGTTGTGAAGCTCCTTCATTCCTTCTGCAAAGTCCTCTACACTAGCACTTCTGAATCCAGCTTGTTCTGCATCTTTCAATTCAGAAACGCCCCTTGGTTGCATTCCATATACAACTTGGAATGGACTCTTCCCTGTGCTTCTATTGAGTGAATCATTGTCAGCGAATCTCGCCTGTGGTATAATTTGATCCCACTGACTGTGGTGTTCAATCACTAAGCTTCTCAACAAATCTCCCAAGCTCCTATTTATGACCTCTATCTATCCATTTGTCTGAGGATGATACGCTGAGCTAAAAGACAAGTTTGTCCCCAACTTCTTCCATAAGGTCCTCCAGAAATGTCCTATGAACTTGGTATCTCGATGAGAATTGATACTCTATGGCAAGTCGTGAAGTCTGACGACTTCCTTGAAAAATAGGTTCGCAATATGAGTTGTGTCATTGGTTTTCTGGCATGGTATGAAATGTGCCATCTTTGAAAATTTGTCAACTACCACAAAGATTGAATCACATCCTCTTCATGTCCTTGGCAGCCCCAATATGAAATCCATGCTCACTGCATCCCATGGCCTTTTAGGAATGGGTAACGGTTGGTATAACCTTGTGTTTTGCCTTTTTCCCTTCGTGTGCTGACAAATCCTGCACCTATCCACAAATTTCTTCACATCTGTCCTCATCCCTGGCCAAAAATATGAGTCATTCAACTTCAAGAACATTTTATCATGATCGAAGTGTTTGGCTAATCCTTCACTGTGTTTTTCCTTTAGTAAATTCTACCTCATGGAGTATCTCGGAATACATAGTTGATTGCCCCTGAATAATAATCCATCCTAGATCATGTATTCATTCCATTGGCTTCTATTCCTAAGAATTGGATTCTCAAATGCCTCATACGCCTCTTTGAAGTTTGGATCATCCCTATACATTTTTTTGAGGTTATCAAAACCCAAAGTCTTGACTCTGAATTCCTGCATAAGAAAACATTTCTTGCTCAAAGCATCAACAACTTTTTTAGTAGTTCCAGAAATATGCTTAATCACAAAAGTAAAATTATGCATGTATTCAACCCATCTAGCATGTTTTTGGTTCAACTTCTCCTGTCGAGTCACGAATTGTAAAGCGTGATTATCGTTGTACAAAACAAACTCCTTGGGAACCAATAGTGTCTCCATTTCTTCAGTGCTTGTATGACTTCATAGAATTCTTTGTCATACGTAGAGTACTTAATCTTCGCTTCATTCATTTTTTCACTGAAGTACGTGATCGGCCTGTCGTCTTGGCTCAAGACCGCTCTAGTTGCAAATCCACTCGCATCACACCTGACCTGGAATGTCTTGCTGAAATCTGGCAAAACCAGAATTGGTTGCTCAGTTATCTTCTTCTTTAGTAGCCTGAAGCTCTTTTATGCTTCCTCCGTCCAGTGAAAAGACTTATGTCTTTTTTTCACCATATCCATCATTGGTGCGCTAATTCCACTAAAGTTTCAGATGAATTTCTTGTAGAAGCTAGCCAAACCATGGAAGCTTTGAACTTCAAACACCTTCTTCGGTGATGGCCAATTCTTAATCGCCTCTATCTTTTTTGGATCCATCTTCAACTCATTTGCAGAGATAAAAAAACGCAAATAAATGAGTTTTTTCCTCATAAATGACGATTTATTCATATTGATCAACAATTTCGCCTCCTGTGACCTCTTCATTACTGCGGTTAAATGCTTTAGGGTTTTTGCTCCTTTTTTGCTGAAAATTAATATATCATCAAGATATACAATGATGAATTTCCCAATGAAATCCTTTAGGACTTCGTTCATCAACCTCATGAAAGTACTGGGTGCATTCGTTAAGACAAATGGAATGACAAGCCATTCATATATCCGTTCATTCATCTTGAATGTTGTCTTCCATTCATCACCTTCTCTCATTCTAATCTGATGATATCCTCTTTTCAAATCAATCTTTGAAAAAACTTTGCTCCACTCAAGCAATCCATCAAGTCGTCCATCCTTGGCAATGGAAATCTATATCTAATGGTAATCTTATTGATTGCCCTTGAGTCTGTACACATTCTATAGCCTCCATCTTTCTTTGGACCAAGCACTGTCGGAATAGTGCATGGACTCAAACTCTCCCAAATCAATCCTTTGTCCATTAAGTCTTGGACCTGTCTCTTAACTTCTTCATTTTCCTGCGGCGTCAACCTATACGCTTCTTTCTTCGATAAACTGGCTCCAGGTATAAGATCTATATGATCGCTTATACTCCTGATAGGTGGCAATGAACAAGGTAGTTCATCCACTACTATATCAACAAATTCTTCCAACAACTCCTAAATTTTTTTTGGTAGATCATCTATTCTCGTACTGTTCAAAAAAAATTTGGTCTTCCTGACCACAATAAATAGTGTGTCCTCCTTCTTCTTAACCTCATCAAGAAGTTCCTTCCCACTCATGAGAAGTATAGTGTTGCTCATCTCTGTTTTCACCTCTTGGTTCTTAATCGACAACAACATGTGCGTCCTACCATTCGTTTCCAGGGTGTACATGTTCTTTCTCCCATCATGAACCACATTTCTGTCATATTTCCATGGTCTACCCAGCAATAGATGAAAAACATCCATGGGAATGACATCGCATAATATTTCATCTTTGTATCCTCCTATTTTAAATTCGACTAAACACTGTTTAGTGACATTTACCTGATGTCCCTTTTGTAGCCACGAAACTCTGTATGGGCTTAGATGTACAAAAGTCTCCAGCTCCAAATTTTCTACCATCTCTGTAGATACGAGATTGTCTGTGCTATCGCTATCCACTATGACCTTGCATAATCTATCCTTAGTTTTACAAGAAGTCCTAAATAGATTGTTTCTTTGGGCCGAGTTCTCTGGTTCCTTCTCTGGTTTCAAGAGAACTTTCCTCATCATTAATGATCTTCCATCCTCAGCGTCTTCTACCTCAACATTCTATCCTTGAGATTTGAAAATGTGAGTTTCACCACCTTCTTTCTTCTTATCTAGACACTCATAGGATTTATGTATGATTTTACCACAAACAAAGAATTTCACTTCACCTCCTCTACCTCTTCCTCTTCCTCTAGTTCGAGGAAAAGTATTTCTATCAACATACTGCCTTCCCTGTGAGCTTCCTCCCCTCTCAGGTTGAGTTTGAGGTTTCTTCTCCTCTTTAGGTCTCTAAATCCTGTCTTGGGCAATTATCTTGCCTCTACTTTGACTTCTACCTCGGCCTCTTTGACCTTGCTTCCGGCTCAGCTTCTCTTCAGATTTCAGAGCCATCTGATAAGCATATTCCACATTCCAAATGGTCATCATGCTCATATCATCTTGAATGTCATATCATAGACCATTCATGTACCTAGAAACTTTTTCATCATCTCTTTCCCAACGACCCGCTTTGATGTTTATCCTGTAGAATTCTTCAGTGTATTATTTCACTGACATTAGCTTTTGTCTCAAATTCTGCATCCTCTGAAATAGAGTGATTTGATAATCCCTTGGTATAAAATTGGCTTTCATTTTTGCAACCATTCTATCCCAGCTCTTGATTTTCTGCTTGCCCTTGTAGCATCTGTTAGCCTGCAGTTCATCCCACCATAGTGTTGCATGACCTTTAAGTCTAGTAACAACATGTTTGACTTTATTGCCTTCCTCGACATCCTCATAGTCGAAGTATTTTTCTAGAGCTCTAATCCAGTCTAGAAGCTCTTCAACATCCAAGTTTCCCTCATACATGGGAATGTCCATTTTTTCTCTGGCACCTATCCTTGCAACAAACCTGAATAGGCGTTCTTCCACAACATCTTTGACTGCAACTTCTTCTCCTTCGTTTCCAGCTTCATTTTCACTTTCAGCTTCACTGATATCCCTAGTGTCAATTGTGCACCTCTATGTTGTCTCCATAGCATCAAGCCGGGCACGTAATTCATGCATTTCTCTTTCCACTGCTGTATCAGGTATTTGCCTGTGTCTTATTCTAGGTGGCATGGCTGTAAAATTTTCTCCCTTCTCTCTGCTACAGAAAAAAAAGATGTTTTCTAGTGCTCTGATACCACTTGACACAGATCCCCAACCCTCTAGCTGAGATCTGCATAGGATCGTTCTAAATTCTCCTCGAGCCTAAGCGACTCCTTTGATTCCCTGCTGGAACCTTCAATGAATCCACAGGTCGTTTATGAATACCTGCCCTTCACAACTTAACACCAGGCATGAGCCTTACATCTCCATGCGATCACAATATTGCCTTAGTGCAAGCGCCTCTCGCAAATCGTGAATTCGTGAATCGAAGACCCCCGACTCCTCTTTCTTCAAACACCGATACCCAAGATGCGATACGGGTATAGCTCCTCCTTGTAAGTTCCTTCCAAACATAACCACCAGCTAGGGCTAAGTGATAACACTACTCACAACTCGCAACTTCGCAAGTTGGAGTGTTGAACCTTCGTGCTCCTCCTCTGCGAATCCCGAGATACAAAAGCCAATGATGAGTTGAATCCTTTAGCACTTACTCGCAACTCATGACTTCGTGAGTTGGAGTGTTGAACCTTCGTGCTCCTCCTTTGTGACTCCCTGAGACACAAAAGTCAGTGATTGTTTGAATCCTTCAATGCGACAAGTACATGCCACCTATCACCTGTTTCCCCTTTCTTTGGGCTCTTGTTGTTATGCCACCTGTCAACTACGTGGCCCCACCTAATGGATATGCCATGTGTTTTCACGAGCCCTCGATGCTTGACACTTCGTGACTTCATAGTCGAAAAGAAATTCTTTCAACCCCTGATCCCCCAATATGCAATAGCCCATGGGGTTCTAATCCAATGGTTCTCCCATGACTTGAATCCAACGGTCTAGATCTCCTTCCCTACTCCTCGAAACTTAGAACTTCGCAAAACCAAGAATTTGGTCTGCCCTCCGAACTCATGAACCCTAAATTCAAAAAATGATCCAACGACATGGGTTGAAACAAGATCAACGACTCATATTGACCCTCGAATCCTGGGTGATGGGTTTCACTGGCCTCTAACCACCTTGGAACTCTGCAAGATCCAATGTCCCTCGCAACTTTGGCACTTCCTTCACGAAGATTTCTCACCATTCGTTCACTCATTCTTCCACCTGAACTTGACCTCTACGAGATGATTTCGATATCCACCTCCTTTTGGACACTTCAAAGGTACTATCCCTCCTAAGCTCTTGCTTGAAAATTCAAGTCTCCAAAAGGAATCTTGCTCCCACTCCTTGCGGCGACTCTCAAATAAATTCTGGTTATTTGAATCTTCAACTCTGTGCACTCTTTGCAACAGTAGTCCTTCAACCTTCACCTTAGTTGATAAGTTCTAAGGCTTCAGCTAGCTTGTGCACACCTTGCACAACTCTGTGCTCCACCTGCACTTCTTCTAGTATGAGAACAATGGTATCTTTCCTGAGCTTTTTGAGATAAATCTTAGACCCTCGTCAATGCACACCTTGTGGACGTTCACTACACTCCTTGCAAGAACTCTTAGGAAGAGAAACAATTGAAACTCATTCTTCTTCTCTCTCAGACTTCATACATTCAACATGAAATCATACACACAACATAGCATTGAAACAAATGTGTATCAGAGAAAACAAAACAACTGTGAACATGCCATTTAACTAATGTAAACAACAGGCATCATAACACCATGAAAATTGAGTCAAATATTTATGTATTAACTCAAGTGTTTATGTACATGGGTTCTTCTCTACAACCCTCTGCTATAGCTCAACAACTTACAAAATTCTCTATCTTGTTAAATTTCCTTTCTTTTCTGATACAAGGGTGAGGGTGTCTATAATCTGTTTTCCCTCCTACACTCTTAAACTATCTAATCTATTAAATTACATCCACCTACTTTCATTAAATAGACTTAAATGCCTATTACATCCGACAGATGAGAGCAATCGCTCAAGATCTGTTTACAACATCTATATATAAATGTAAGTACGCTTCCCCTAGCTATTACATTAATATACATTTATTATCCTTCAAAACATTTCAAAATGTGCACTGGTGCTTTTCCAGCTGTCTCCCGCCTTTACATTTGCTTGGCTAACTTCTTACGATGCTCCTGCATCACTCATCCTCTAATTTTCTCCTCTAAAACTCTGTGATCAGTGCCTGCTTGATCTCTGCTATTGTTCCCGACACACCATGTGGATTTTTTACTGCTAGATTCATATACCAATCCAGTGCATGGTTTCTGAATGTTATTGTTAGATGTGCATCTAACAATAGCCACTCAGATCTGAACATAGCCTCCAAAAATACATTGTGGATCTATGTGTTAAAGACTCAAATTTGAATATATCCATGAGACATACAATGTGGATCTATGCAACAGTACAAACTGAATATACTCCAATGCAACCTAAATCTGTGAGAAACAATTTAGGGTCTTCATCTCCACCACTCTATAGTACAAATCTAACCATGCGAATACATGTGTTGAAGTCGAACATGGTAGAAACCACTTGATTACCGGTCATTAGTGAATACCATTAACAAGTTCAAGGGAAATCACCATTAATGTCCATGACTCCCAAGGTACACTAGTACAATCCAACGAATGTGAATTAATGAGCTGAGGTCGAACACTCGGTGGAATCTCCCAATCAGGAGTCAATAATGAAAACCCACTGTCAAAATCAAGGAAACCTGCCATTCAGGCATGCAAGTTCCAAGGTACCAATTAGTTTCTAAGTCTAATTCCTGGATAATGAGTTGAAGTTGACAGGAAAAGACTCGTCACAGGAGGGCCTTAATGTATCCCACATCAATGACACGAAATGGGTAACAAGATTTGGAGTAAATCAGAGTAAAAAGTGATTCAAGACTGACTTAGGGATGGCTGACGCAATAAAAGTCTTAAGGAATGCATAAATGGCCGACACAATAGAAGGATTTATGGGTTGAACTTCTCTTTGAACAAATTGACAACACGACAACTATCTTGGAAACACTGACTCAGCAACAGGGACCACATACCAATTTGTAATCTTATAAAGGAGTATGATCAAGAGACAAGTGGATTTTCCAACCTAGACACAAAGTGAGTGAAAGGGTGTCATGTTCAAAAGTGACTCTTCCATGGAATACAGGCTTAGACACATTTATTTCCCAATTTCCCCCCACCATTTCTGGCGAGTACCTCTTTATTTTTACACAAGCTTGAGGAGGATAACATATACTTGTAATGTAAGCTCATCCTTTGGAGTATGTTTAATGAACCCTAAGAAGGAGTGGTTCAGTCCCATATGGGCCTTTCGATGTTTGTTTTACGAGTCCAAAGAGAGAAAACTCGGGGGTTTTTCATGTTTAGAGAGTCTAAAAAACACTTAAAGAGAACTCTCTCAGTTAATTTTTTGTAAATTGGTCTGAAGAGACCGAAAAAGAGATAAAATATCACTCAACAGATGTTTTCTTAAAATACTTTAATAAGCATGAAAAAAAACAAGGTTGCTCGACAATATTTTCATTTTTAGAGAGTCTAAAAAGAGCTTAAAGGGAACTCCAGTGGGTTCCTTTTTTGTATAACCTTTACGAATCTAAAAAAGTGATAAAAGTATACTTGGTTACATTCTCATTGATTTACGAGCATGAGAAAGAACAAAGACTAACCTTGGTAACTTATTCTCATGTATTTACGAGAATGAGAAAGAATAAAGACTAAGCTCGGGATTGTTTTCATTTTTACGCAAGCTTTAAAACAAAACAAAACTATGCTTGGGATAGATTTCATTTTTACACAAGATTAAAAGCTAAGAAAAACTATGCTTGGACCTGGTTTCATTTTTACACAAGCTTGAACTAGAGGA
>SNQJ01S0005296.1:73193-84026 GCA_010110895.2 Picea sitchensis
AACTATGCTTGAGGTAGGTGGTTTCATTTTTACACAAGCTTGAACCATATAAAAATATGCTCGAACTTCCCAACACATAACACAAGGATGGTTGGTACTTGGCCCACAGCTTAAGAAACTAGCATCTTAACTTCAGCATGAAGTCCAAAGATTGAGGAAAATTCCCCCCAAGATTCATTTCATCCAACTACAAAAGAGAATGCAAATAAGTTTCAAATACTAGACGAAGGACTTGACTCAAAAGAGAGGGGGAAGACTATTTCATTTTTTAAACGAGCTTGACACAAGAGAAGAACTATGCTCGTGACTCTAGGTATAATCCCCAGACCAATGTTTCATTTTTTAATGAGCTTGACATAGAAATGGGAACTATGCTCATAACCTCTGTTTCATTTTTTAATGAGGTTGCCATAGAGAAGAAAAATTATCCTCGTAACTGGTTTCATTTTTTAACGAGCTTGAAATCAGAAAATCATGCTCGAAGCTGGTTTCATTTTTTAACAAGCTTGAAATCATAAAATCATGCTCGAATCTCTTCTGGATCATGGATTCCAAGAGGACAATGCTCTGGAAGGACACCATGTCAAGGGACAAAACTCAGTCATGGCTTCCAAGAGATCTTCATTTGATGGAAGAAACACACTCTGGAAGGAACACAGGTCAAGGGTCGCAAGAGGGGTAAGGAGTTCAGGCTCCAATAGCCCTACCAAAGAGGTCACCATGTTAATTACCGGATCTAAGTCATAAGAGACTGAGCTTACAGTGAGAGGTTGATCTTCATCAACAGTTGAATACATGGGAGACAACACCACATAATTGACCTGTGGCAGGGGTGATATCGTCTGCATATAAGAACCATTTAGGGAGGTAATCCAGTCAGGACTGATGAATGAAAGTTGATCAATAGTCATCATTCTTCCATCGTGAGGGAAAGATATCACGTGAAAAAGAGTGGACACAATAGATTTCATGGAATAGACATAATCTCGCCCAATGAGTAAAGAAAAATCCAAGGGGTCTTGGACTACCATGACATCAATAAAAACAGTTTTCCCTCCCAAAGTTACAGGAAATTGAGGAAGGGTCCCTAAAGGTTGACTAGTTCTTCTGTTAAAAGCTAACAAATTCTGTGTAACCGAGGAAAGATGAGGACAACCCAAAGATTGCCAAGAAAAAGAGGACAAAATGCTAACAGACACACCTTCATCTATCAACATCTGAGGAACATCCCTACCACAAACTTGCACTGTAATCTAGAAAGGAATGTGAGAGGGAAGACGAGGTCTAGTTAGCACACTCCAATTAAAACAGATGGCCTCATTACTTGGAGGAGGTTCTACGGGAGAAGGAGGAATACCCCCCATCATGGTAGAGTCTATATCAACGAGAAAAATGTGGGCATTATCAGGTTTAATCTCGAGCAAGAGAGTAGGATTGACCGATGATGAGATCAGATCGAGCATTGGGGTTTCATTCTCCAAAGGGAGAATGGGTTCGACAGGTGGAAATGGATTGACCGATTGGGTTTCACTCTCTAACGGGTGAGTGGGATTGACCAAATATAGGATTGGATCGACCACTTGGTCAATTGGTTTACCCAAGGACGTGACCATATTGACCATCTGATCAACCGGACTAACCGACGGGGGAACCAGATTGATCATTCCATCAACTACAGGTGGGTTGAGAGAAAGCTTGCGATAAGAAGCTGGAAGTTGAGGTTGTGAAACAGTCATGTCTTCCAGGAATTTCGAGGCTTCTTCAATATGAGGGCAAATATGAGTTAGATGACACCCTTTGCATAATGTACATAGAAAATTGGCTCTACTTTTATTCTTCCCATCTATATCGTGACTAGTTGACAGGAGGTTACCAGCATGTTGTTCAGAGGCTGACGGCATGGGTCGGTGAGGGTGTGTAGACCATGCTTCTATAACATTGGATAAACCAGGGAAATCCTTAAGAAGATGGCTACCCTTACAAAGCTTGCAAGGGTACTTGGGCTTACGGGTTGTTTTGGTGATCTTGACATCATAAACACTCCCAACATGATTAATAGTAATTGGTTTCTTTCCAACATGTCCAACAGTGGTTGGAAGTGCGGATCCTTGTTTATTTTTCTTCTTCTTATTATTCCTTTTCTTCTTCTTCTTATCCACCGAGTTACTAGCTTTAGAGCTTTCACTCAACAAAGAAGATGAAACTGAAGGAGACCTTACAGGTGAAGAAGGTGAAGAAGATCTTACTGGTGAATAAGGAAAAGGATCAACATGAGGTTGATGTTCTTGGGGGGAAGTGCTTACGACCGAAGCACTAGCTGCATTCAGGATTACCTGAGTGGAAAACAACCATAACAGTAATCCAATTGTGAGACCTGGAAGGCTCAAAGTAGCAATGTGAGGAGGACCAATGTCCCCATAAGAAGGAAAAACAAAAGGTTCCCCTAGAACAGGGGTTCATTCATTGGTCATTTTGGGAACTGACGTCATTTGACACAAATACAACCTAGAGTCTGCTAAGGAAAACAAACAGCACACGCTAAAAATCTAGGAACCAAGCAAACAAAAAAAACCTTCTCACAATGAGCACACTAGTTGGTGATGAAATCCAATGTCACGGGAACAAAGTAAGAAGGGGCTGAGATAAAATGGGTGGAAAAGTTACGTTGATGACCTGATTAATGGACTTACACCCTGGTGCAATCTCCCACACATAAACGTGGGTATACCCTCCAAGGAGCTCGAGTGAGTTTGGACAACGTCGATTCCAGGTACCATGAAGACTTGCCCCTCCACAATCACCTTGTGTAAAGAACCTAGAGATATAGGCCACTAAGGTTACCAATTACTACAGTGATGTCTGGGGAAACAGTCGACAGTTTGATCCACATGCAAAGGCAGGGTATCTAGCCCGAAATCAACTTGAAAGGATTCCACTCATCATTGTGGGTATACCTTCAAGTGACCCCATAATAAATGCAATCTCTACACCAAGAACAACAAAGCAGGGTGAGTAACTCTGCCAGTCTCAATGCGACCTTGTGATTGACCCTTGTGTTAGAAGGGTTTCCCAGGAAAAAATGTAATAAGTGGATTTCACCACTCCCTAACACAAGATTCTATGTTTGTTTGCATCTTTGGAAAGTTATCTTTCACACCTTTTCCAAATCCCTACAACTAGTATAATGTAGGTTTGCTACCAGAAAGTATAAAAATGTCTAATCAATTTTTATAAGCGCTTTATTTTTAAGGCTGTTGTTACTCAAAAGGAAGATGGTGTGGAAAATATGGTGTTTTGACCGACTTGAAATTTATGCAAAGAGATGAAGATGCAATCTTTTCATTTCGATGAAAGCTATGCTATGAGAAGGAGAAAACATTTGAATTCCCAGAAGTACAATGTACCAAAATTTAATTAAACTCATCAATATCAATGTTCTCAAGAAATGAGCAAAATAGATTGTACACCAATTCATGATTCATGGCCCCCCAGCCATGAGGGGGAATTTTTTTCAAAATTTAAGACCAAAAAATTCCAAGAATCATGCAATTTCGCTACTTCAAATGCAAGGATGCCCCCAATCTAATATAATGCAAGAAATAAGATTTTTTTGTTTTAAAGACAGCTAAAAACAATAGCAAATCACTTCAAAACAAAAACAACCCAAACTAAGTTTCTCTTTTAACACGAATTATTCAGAAAACATAAAATGTTCTTTCACTAAACAATTCTAAAGAAAAACAATGCTTTGTAACAGAAAGACACTCAAAGGAAGAGATCAAATCTTTCAAAAGAAAACAAAGCGAAGATGGCTAAAATCAGCTCAAAAAACTATCAAGTAGACTGTAAATAGACCCAACAAATCACCCCAGGACCATATTACAAATCTGGGCAAGGAAAACTAATCAAAAAACACGTTTTTCACAATTTCTGTGGGCTGTAGACTAACGTAGTGCAGAAATCACTTATTTCCATGGGCCGGATATGGGTAGGTCGTGGTGTTTCCACAATGGTCAAAATAGGTAGGGCATGGAAATCCTAAGTCGTCGCACTGTCCCTCAAAGAAGGGTGCGGAAATCAAACAAAAATGGAAAAAATTAAAAATTGAGAAGGTTTTCCAGTGAAGTTTAACAGTCAGAGAGTCAAGATGGATCCTCTAGTGACTCAAAAAACATAAACCAAGCAATCAAAGAAAGAAAACAAGGAAAAATAGGAAAACATTTGTCTCCCCAGTGGAGTCACCAATTTTGTTTATGGGTAAATCGGTAGGTGCAGACACTAACTAATATCCCTAGATCCACCTGGATCTAGAAAAAAACAGGACAAGACGTGGTACTTTCCCTAGGCTCTAATCATCGAATTTACTATCGAACAAAACATTATAGACACACCTTTAAATGTCGTTTCCTTATGTCTTTGTTGTTCTTATTTCACTCCGGTGCTCTTGTGATACTGATCTTGCAGTGAGACATAAACCAACCAATGCGAAAGTGCAGACATTATATCCAATGACAACCTATGAATATGATCAAGAAATTATGCAATAAAATAAAGATAATTCTATGGGAAAAAATCATGCCACTGTATCATATTAAA
This sequence comes from Picea sitchensis, assembly GCA_010110895.2. Lineage (NCBI taxonomy): Eukaryota > Viridiplantae > Streptophyta > Pinopsida > Pinales > Pinaceae > Picea > Picea sitchensis. Next base: position 77,790 of record SNQJ01S0005296.1, read on the forward strand.
TAATAGGAAGAGAGATTACAACCATATGCCTTGATGTCATAAGGTTCCTTCCAACAATTCCTTGCTTCCCACACACTTCTTGCTCCAATGGATTCTGAGACTATGTATCTGATAGCTACTCACAATCTATCTTGACAAAGCAAAGCCCAAAGCCAATCTAACCAAGCTAACAATCTCAAACCAAACTCAAGCTAACTTTCTCCATGAGAGCTCCCCTCCTTTTATAAGCTAAAGAGGATAAGGTGAGGAGGTTAGGATGATCCCACTAAATCATGAAAGAGAGTAAGATCCAAACCATTCGGAGGCCACCTCACCATAGAAGATTCTCCTTCTAGAAGCATCAAGAAAATGATCATTTTTCCCACGTATGAAGGCCGTCGCGACCTGGCTATAGTGCAGCCTGTAGAAATTAGGCATTTACACACCCCAACTATGGTGCATCCCACGAAAATCCTCCAAAATAGGGTTTTTACAGAGGAAAACACAACTCCTTCTATCAAGGAAAGTTCTTCTCCCTTCTTTCTTTAGGAATTTAGGCCACTGACCTCTCTGAAGGCAACATATAGGTTTACATCATTAATGATCATGAGGGTGACAAAAATAATGTGTAACACTGGTACTTCCACTTTTACCCTCACTTCGATTCTGATCTCCTATATTCCTCTGATCGTCAGTCACTTGTTCTCTAAATAACTATTTCTTTGTTGATGTGTTAATCATACACGGGGTTGTAGGTTCTACACTGATTCAGATCTAGACAAGGGTACCTTCTTCCTCATTAGAGCCCACTCCTCTAGTATTTATTTCATATGTGGCACATAATATTTCTTCAATGTGCTCCACAGCATGAAGATCCTCTACCTCTTCCTCATCACTCTCCAAGCCTTCCCTCTCTGCTACTACTCTTTTCTTCCTATTGAGCTTATACTGGTAGGGTTTGCCACTGCGTGTTGTTCTTGCCTTTTGCAAAATTTCCTAGATCTCCTCTTGATCCATCATAATGGGATCTTTCTCTTTACTATTCTCTCCTCTACCCATTCCACCCTCCATCTTAGACCTTCCTCATTGTTTCCCCTAACTCCCCCATGCACGCAGGGTAGTTTAGTTGTCTGATTCCATGGTTAATACCCTTTTATCTTGAAATAATCGTTGGATCGAAATGTACAATGACCTGATGTACGTTCCCCTTGGGCCCTTAAGAAACTCATGCTCTGATACACTATAGTACTTTGATGTATCTACTGCAAACTTAGTGATATACCCTACCACAATGTTGTCTAGCCAAAAATATACTACCTGTGTGAATTTGTTATTCACCCTCTTCAACTGCACAATATTCTCTTATGTCCACTCTACTAATATAACTCTATTTGTTGGATGGGTATCTTTCAACTGTGTTATCCACTCCTACAATAGCATGGGAATCTCACTAAATAAACTCTCATGTATTTCACTGAATACGTATCTCTCCAAGTACTATCTTTGCTTAAACCTAGGGCTTCTATTATCTTTGTGGGGAAAATCTAGTTCCTGAACTGTCAACCATATTTCAATCTCCACTTTCATGGGGTTCCAACCTAAAACCATCTCCTTTCTTAAGCCCTCGCACTATACTGCATGATACATCCCTCCCGATCTAATATTTTGAGTTCCAACCGACAATGGAACCATTGTTGGCTACTTATGGGATGACCCAGGTTCTAACTATAGGATTACCAACAGCCCCTTGACCATTGTCCCTTATGGATACCAGAAGGAAAAATAGAACACAAAGTGCACTACACAGTCTCACCTGTGATAGCTTCAATGGGTGGTCACAGGACTCAAATGTCTGCAACAATGGGATGGGATGTGTTTCTCTCTTCGAGGCATTAGATCTACTCACTTGCTATCCCTCAAAACCCATTTCATATGTTAACTCTAACTGAATGTTAGTTCTAACCATTGACACAATTATTCCAACAAAACTCCATTAACCATTATAAAAACATATACCAATGGACATATATTCATCTACTACAACATAAGATCTAGATCTAAATACTAACTATGAAATTCATCCATTTAGTGTTGTTCTACAGAGTTCATCAATTTATCCTTAGTGCGCAGTATTATTTCCTTTACCATTCTAACATGTTCATCATCAAACCCATTAAAGAAAATATAATCAGAAAGACTGCACACATACACACATAACCAAGATATATCATGGTTCACCCCCTCCTAGGGCTACGTCCACAAAGATGAGTCGCTTCATCTCTTTATTATTCTTCATGCAAAATCTAGTGTTGTGCACTGTACATTTCTTCCTCCATTACAACCGATCTCCACAGATTGCAATAGTCCTCACAAAACTGAGAAAATCTAACCAATCTCTCAACAAAACCTCCTAACCAACTAAAGGACAACCCCTTCATAGTCCTAATACATTCTACTTATACAAAAAAATGGGACAAATCCATTACAAAAACCCTAACCCTAAGCAGATTAGGTTTTCCCACTTTTCAACTACTCAATCTCGGCTGGTCCACGATCAAATCGTTCTCCAAGTCAACGCTTTTCAACTTTCCAACTGCTCCATAATAGCTTGTCCACTTTGTAACTTATTTTCCTTGACACTAATTTCCTCTATTTCCAGAGCTGCTTTTCCTCTATTTCTAGTGCGCTCCGAATTTTCGACGCTGCCTTGATTTATTCAAACTTCTTTTATTTTCTTCCAAAATTGGCTTGCATCAACACCATTCCAAATGTTCCTACAAAGGATGAAGTTTTTTATATAGAAGACATAGAGTTTGGGGTTAAACAACTCACAAATGGAAAAGATAAGTACATTGAGGGCTACTAAGATGAAAATTTTAAAATTAGAGGGCCTCTCCTCATCCCTCACATACATAAGCTCATCAATTTAGAAATCAAGTAGGGCTTCCCTAAACCTTGGACGTAAATCCTCATTGTATCTATTTTTAAAAGTGGAGATAAAAACATTCCCTCTAATTATTGGACCATTACGATTAGCCCCATTTTAGTGAAGTTGTATGGAATTATTTTGGAAAAGAAGATTAACCTATGGCTAGAAAGCCACGGAAAAAAAAAGCTAAACGATAGGTTGGATTTAGTGGATATCATTCAAATATAGACCACCTTGTTCTTCTTAGGATCATTGTAGAGGAGTGTCACAATAATAAAATCAATCTCCTTTGTTGTTTCATTGACTTTAGGAAAGCTTTTGACATGGTATCTAGGACAAACCTTTGGGATAGTTTGGAAGAGACAAAAGTTCCTTGCGAGTTGATGGTTGTTGCAATAAGGTTGTATGACAATGTTATTGCCAAGTTTAGGAACACTGAGGATTGGTTAGAATAAATTAACTACAATATTGAAGTCGAGCAAGTTTGTCCATTATCCCGTACCCTTTTTGGAAGAAGCAGGTTCTGTCGACACAACTCTCACTAGTATTGTCATCATTCTTCTTATTTACATTGATGGTATTTTTCTTATGGAGAGGATTCACCATGATATTGACAAGCAACTAAGAATCCTCAAGGATTTCTACTCCAATACAGGTATGGCTATTAATACTAACAAAAAAAAAGCCATGATAATAAATCTAATAACATCTGCTATGATACTTTTGTATATGACAACAACAACTTGGAGGACACTCCTTCATACAAATATCTTGGAATCGATATTCATCACAAGCTCAACTAGAATTATAACATTGAGAAAAGGATAAATGGAGGGTGGAAAGATTATTGTGGGCTTGAAAACAATTGTAAATCAACAGATCTTTGGGTATGGGATAAGAAAAAAATCCTCTTTGAGACTCTCATACTCCTATTATTTTATATGGATGCAAATTTTGGGGATGGAGTATCTCTAGAGAGTCGTGGAAAAATATAGAGAAGATCCAAAATAATTTCATAACCTGTAATCTCAAAATTAAAGGAAATACACCCTATCCTATCCTCCTCAGATAAGTAAGTCCCCCCCCCCATTGAGATCACAATTATGATGAGATACCTAATGTATTAGAACAAGTTAAACAACATGGAAACCAAGAGGCTTCCTAAAATTTCTTCTAACTCTAGCCAAAACCACCTTCAGCTCAAGCAGGGATGACACAAGGATGCCAAATCTTGGTTAAACCATTGTGGAATAAAGGAAGAGATCATATTCCAAAATAAGGATAAGATTAAATATATTATTACATCAAAATTTAAGGATAAAATGTGGTGCGATAAAGAGTTAGAGGGAAAAAGAAAAGTAACATATTATGAGGTAATCAACCTAAATCTAGAAGATCAAAATTATCTCTTTGTTTTGACAAGTGAAAAGAAGAAAATAAACATTGCTAAACTAAGAACTAATTCTCATGAGCTCCACAGTGAAACTGGGCATTGGCCAATTCCCAAAACGTCGTGGGATGAAAGATTTTGTCACCTTTGTGACACTAAGAGTGTTGCAAATGAAAATCACTTTCTCTTAGAATGTTCGACATATACCTAGATTAGATCTCAATTTCAAAATATTTGTCACACTACCAACCTTCATGACCTTTTAACTAGGAAAAACTATGATGATCTTGAAACACTTCTCTTAATGATTTTCAAGACAGAAATAAATTCTAAATAATTCCAACTAATTCCTTACCTTCTTAAGGTTCGATAGACCAATTTGGTCTCAGTGGACATTAATCATCATCATCGTTGTCATCATTATTAATATTAATATTAAATTTAAAAGGAAAAACTCAAAATAAATAATTAGTATTTATCAATCAAGTAGTTAAAAATTTGATATAATTTTAATTTTAAAATATTTGATTACTTAAAATCAAGTCTTTAATGTTGGGTCGTGGGTATGATGGAGTTTATTCAATCTTGATGGAAAAAAAAAATTGACATTGTTTAGGAAGTAGGGCCTACCTCTAACAATGAGGCATATATACTAGCAACACTTAAAGGAATTAATCATGTGTTGATAAACCATGGTATTCTTAAAGTCTTCATAATAGGAGACTCATCCATCATCATTCAGTCACTCCCTCTTAAAAAATTATTGAAAGACACAAATCGACATAATCACTCGAAGAGAAATCTCATTGGCTAGTAAATTCAAGTGTGTATTATACTTATAAGTCAAGAGAGATCTCTACAAGGAGGTGGATAGAATGAAAAATGTAGGGAGCACCCCATCTATAGGTTTGTTTGTTTTGAATGTTTTGAACCTCCCCTTCCATGATCATGGTTCCACTTTGGCATTCATTCCACTCCAAGGGGGTTGTAAAAATTGACATTGAAGGTGGTGGGGCTCCCCATACCACTTGTCAAATCTTATACATGTAAAGGATAGGGAGATTAAAATCCCATGCCCATTTGCCTCTTTTCATCATGTCATTTGGATAGTGGTCATTACCACTAGAGTCTGTCTAGTTGATTTTCCTGTGTGAAAAACTCTATGCCGTGATCTGAGGTTGATATTTTTCTTGTTTGACATGGGAAACTATGAAGTAATTAGGGTTAATTAGCAATTCAAGAAGGAAATTGGTGATTCCTTCGAGGCTTGTTTAATGCTTGTCTCGTTTGACATGGGAATTTGAAGGAATCAAGGTTAATTGGCAAGTGGGGAAGGCAATTACTAATTCCACCATGACTTTCAAGTGAAATTTGGATCTTTGGAGCTATGTTGAGAAGAAGTTGGAAGATCCAAGACAGTCTACAATCATTAGTATACTTTGGTATCAGTGTAGTGATCTTGGGGCCCTTCGAGGGTTAGATGAAATAGGGGAAGCCATGTCTTATTGATGTTGTCAATGTTTCCTACTAGTGGAAATGTGAGGTATAAGGAAAGATCTCCACAAGTGTGAAAAATACATCGTGGGCATGACCATTGCCTTGAATCTGGAATGGGAAAAGTGGAAAAAAAACCATGGCTCAAAAAAATCAAAGGAAAATGAAGTTAGAGACCAAAACATTGTGAATGTGGGGAAGCGTCTCTTCGGACTTAGGGATTATTTTATCAGACTACGAGGAAAGTAATTGGAATCATCGATCTCCTTGGACATCCTCTTTGACATGGCAAATCACATCATTAAGCACATCAATCTCCTTCTTACAAATGACCAACCCAAAGATTTGAATGATTTTATAGTGGTTTCCATGATTGAGGACTCAACTAACCCTTTTGGGCGAGCATAAGGTAGCCCCATGCGAGGTGATTCCTATATCGAGATAT
>SNQJ01S0005296.1:103378-114988 GCA_010110895.2 Picea sitchensis
GGGGGTCGCTTGAAGGTATACCCACAATGATGAGTGGAATCCTTTCAAGTTGATTTCGGGCTAGATACCCTGCCTTTTCTCGTGGATGGGACCGTCAACTGTTTCCCCAGGCATCACTATAGTAATTGGTAACCTTAGTGGCATATTTCTCTAGGTTCTTTACACAAGGTGACTGTGGAGGGGCAAGTCTTCACGGTACCTTGAATCGACGTTGGCCAAACTCACTCAGGCTCCTTGGAGGGTATAGCCATGTTTATGTGTGGGAGCTTGCACCAGGGTGTAAGTCTGTTAAGCAGGTCGTCAATGTAACTTTTCCACCTGTTCTATCTTAGCCCCTTCTTACTTTGTTCCCACGACATTGGATTTCATCACCAACTAGTGTGTTCATTGTGAGAAGGTTTTGTTTGTTTGCTTGCTTCCTAGATTTTTAGCGTGTGTTGTTTGTTTTCCCTAGCAGACTCTAGGTTGGATTTGTGTCAAATGGTGTCAGTTCCCGAAACAACCAATGAAGTCACCCCTGATCTAGGGGAACCTTTTGTTTTTCCTTCTTATGGAGACATTGGTCCTCCTCACATCGCTACTTTGAGCCTTCCAGGTCTCACAATTGGATTATCGGTATGGTTGTTTTCCACTCAGGTAATCCTGAATGTAGTTAGTGCTTCGGTCATAAGCACTTCCCCCCAAGAACATCAACCTCATGTTGATCCTTTGCCGTCTTCACCAGTAAGATCCTCTTCACCTTCTTCACCTATAAGGTCTCCTTCAACTTCATCTTCTTTGTTGAGTGAAAGCTCTAAAGCTAGTAACTCGATGGATAAGAAGAAGAAGAAAAGGAACAATAAGAATAAGAAAAATAAAGAAGGATCCACACTTCCAACCACTGCTGGACATGTTGGAAAGAAACCAGTTACTGTTAATCATGTTGGGAGTGTTGATGATGTTAAGATCACCCAAACAACGCATAAGCCCAAGTACCCTTGCAGGCTTTGTAAGGGTAGCCATCTTCTTAAGGATTGCCCTGGCTTATCCAAGGTTATAGAAGCATGGTCTATGCACCCTCACTGACCCATGTCGTCAGACTCTGAACAACATGTTGGTGACCTCCTGTCAACTAGTCATGATATAAATGGGAAGAATAAAAGTAGAGCCAAGTTCCCATGTATGTTATGCAAAGGGCATCATCTAACTCATTTTTTCCCTCATATTGAAGAAGCCTCGAAATTCCTGGAGGACATGACTGTTTCACAACCTCAACTTTCAACTGCTTATCGCAAAATTTGTCTCAACCCACCTGTAGTTGATGAAATGATCAATCTGGTTCCCCTATCGGTCAGTCTGGTTGATCAGGTGGTCAATATGGTCATGTCCTTGGGTGAACTAGTTGACCAAGTGGTCGATCCAATCCAATATTCAGTCGATCCCACTCACCCGTTAGAGAGTGAAACCCAATCGGTCGATCCCTTTCCACCTGTCGAACCCAATCTCCCTTGGAGAATGAAACCCCAGTGGTCGATCTGATCTCATCATCCGTCGATCCTACTCTCCCGCTCGAGATTAAACCTGATACTACCCACATTTTTCTCATTGATACAGACTCTACCATGCGGGGGGGTATTCCTCCTTCTCCCATGGAACCTCCTCCAAGTAATGAGGCCATCCATTTTAATTGGGGTGTGCTAACTGGACATCGTCTTCCCTCTCACATTCCTTTCCAAATACAGTGCAAGTTTGTGGTCGGGACGTTCCTCAGACATTGATAGATGAAGGTGCGCCCGTTAGCATTTTGTCCTCTTTTTCATGGCAAGCTTTGGGTTGTCCTCAGCTTTCCCCGGTTACGCAGAATTTGTTAGCTTTTAACATAAGTAATAGTCAACCTTTAGGGACCCTTCCTCAGTTTCCTGTAACTTTGGGAGGGAAAACTGTTTTTATTGATGTCATGGTAGTCCAAGACCCCTTGGATTTTTCTTTACTCCTTGGGCAAGATTATGTATATGCCATGAAATCTATTGTGTCCGCTCTTTTTTGCATGATATGTTTCCTTCACGATGGAAGAATGATGACTATTGATCAACTTTCATTCATCAGTCCTGACTGGATTACCTCCCTAAATGGTTCTTATATGTAGACGGTATCGCCCCTACCACAGGTCAATTATGTGGCGTTGTCTCCCATGTATTTAGCTGCCGATGAAGATCAACCTCTCACTATAAGCTCAGTCTCTTATGAATTAGATCTGGTAATTGACATGGTGACCTCTTCGATAGGGCTATTGGAGCCTAACCTCCTTACCCCTCTTGCGACCCTTGACCTGTGTTCCTTCCAGAGTGTGTTTCTTCCGTCAAATGAAGATCTCTTGGAATCCATGACCGAGTTTTGTCCCTTGACATGGTGTCCTTCCAAAGCATTGTCCTCTTGATAGAAATGATCCAGAAGAGCTTCGAGCATGATTTTTTAATTTCAAGCTCATTAAAAAATGAAACCAGCTTCGAGCATGATTTTCTGATTTCAAGCTTGTTAAAAATGAAACTAGTTACGAGGATAGTTTTTCTTCTCTATGGAAACCTCGTTAAAAAATGAAATAGAGGTTATGAGAATAGTTCCTGTTTCTATGCCAAGCTCATTAAAAAATGAAACAGTGGTCTAGGGATTATACCTAGAGTCACGAGCATAGTTCTTCTCTTGTGTCAAGCTCATTTAAAAAATGAAATAGTCTTCCCCCTCTCTTTTGAGTCAAGTCCTTCGTCTAGTATTTGAAACTTCTTTTCATTCTCCTTTGCAATTGGATGAAACGAAGCTTGGGGGGCATTTGCCTCAGCCTCTGGACTTCATGCTGAAGTTAAGATGCTAGTTTCTTAAGCTGGGGGCTAAGTACCAACCATCCTTGTGTTATGCGTTGGGAAGTTCAAGCATAGTTTTATATGGTTCAAGCTTGTGTAAAAATGAAACCACCTACCTCAAGCATAGTTTCCTCTAGTTCAAGCTTGTGTAAAAATCAAACTAGGTCCAAGCATAGTTTTGTTTAGTTTTTAAGCTTGTGTAAAAATGAAATCTATCCCAAGCATAGTTCTGTTTTGTTTTAAATCTTGCGTAAAAATGAAAACAATCATGAGCTTAGTCTTTATTCTTTCTCATGCTTGTAAATACATGAGAATAAGTTACCAAGGTTAGTCTTTGTTCTTTCTCATGCTCATAAATCAATGAGAATGTAATCGGGTATGATTTTATCACTTTTTTGGACTCGTAAAGCTTATATGAAAAAGGAACCCACTGGAGTTCCCTTTAAGCTCTTTTTAGATTCTCTAAAAATGAAAAGATTGTCGAGTGACCTTGTTTTTTTTCACGCTCGTTAAAGTATTTGAAGAAAACATCTGTTGAGCGATAATTTATCTCTTTTTCGGTCTCTTCAGACTAATTTACAAAAAAGGAACTGAGAGATTTCTCTGTAAGTGTTTTTTAGACTCTCTAAACATGAAAAAACCCCGAGTTCTCTCTTTGGACTCGTAAAACAAACATAGAAAGGCCCATATGGGACCAAACCACTCCTTCTTAGGGTTCGTTAAACATACTCTAAGGGAATCATCTGAAGAATGAGCTTACATTACAAGCATATGTTATCCTCCTCAAGCTTGAGTAAAAATAAAGAGGTACTCACCAGAAATGGTGGGGGAAAAATGGGAAAGAAATGAGTCTAAGCCTGTATTCCATGGAAGAGTCACTTTTGAACATGACACCCTTTCACTCGCTTTGTGTCTATTTTGGAAAATCCACTTGTCTCTTGATCATACTCCTTTATAATATTACAAATTGGTCCGTGGTCCTTGTTGCTGAGTCAGTGTTTCCAAAATAGTTGTCGTGTCGTCAATTTGTTCAAAGAGAAGTTCAACTCGGAAATACTTCTATTGCGTCGACCATTTCTGTAGTCCTTAAGCCTTTATTGCATCATCCATCCCTGAGTCAGTCCTGAATCACTTGTTACTCTGGTCTACTTCAAATCTTGTTACCCATTTCGTGTCATTGATGTGGGATACATTAAGGCCCTCCTGTGACGATTCTTTTCCTGTCGACTTCAACTCATTATCCAGAAATTAGACTTATAAACTAATTGGTACCTTGGAACTTGCATGCCTCAATGGCAGGTTTCCTCTCTTTTGATAGTGGGTTTTCATTATTGACTCTTGATCGAGAGATTCCACCGAGTGTTCGACCTCAGCTCATTAATTCACATTCGTTGGATTGGACTAGTGTACCTTGGGAGTCATGGACATTAATGGTGATTTCCCTTGCACTTGTTAATGGTATTCACTAATGGCTGGTAATCAAGTGGTTTCTACCATGTTCGACTTCAGCACATGTATTCGCATGGTTAGATTTCTACTATAGAGTGGTGGAGATGAGGACCCTGAATCTTTTCTCACAGATTCAGGTTACATTGGAGTATATTTAGTTTGTACTGTTGNATTATTGTACTGTATTTCCTTGTTTGTTGGTAGGTTTCCGACCGATGTGTTCCTTGTTCCCTACACACACTCGACAAAGTATTTCAGCTATCACTCTGTTCTAACTTCATACTTTGGGGGGCTCTTTGTTACACATTATTTTCATCACCCTCATGATCACTAATGATGTAAACCTATCTGTTTCCTTTAGAGAGGTCAGTGGCTTGAATTCCTGAAGAAAGAAGGGATAAGAAATTTCCTTGAGAGAAGAAGTTGTGTTTTCCTCTGTAAAAACCCTATTTTGGAGGATTTCCATGGGCTGCACCATAACTGGGGTGTGGAAATGCCTAATTTCCACAGGTTGCACTATAGCCAAATCGTGGCAGCTTTCGTACATGGGAGAAGTGAGCATTTTCTCGATGCTTCTAGAAGGAGAAGCTTCTATGGTGAGGTGGCCTTCGAATGGTTTGGATATTATTTGCTTTCATGATTTAGTGGGATCATCCTAACCTGCTCACCTTATCCTCTTTATCTTATAAAAGGAAAGGAGCTCTCATGGAGAAATTTAGCTTGAGTTTGGTTTGAGATTGTTAGCTTGGTTAGATTGGCTTTGGGCTTTGCTCTGTCAAGATAGATTGTGAGTAGCTATCAGATACACAGTCTCAGAATCCATTGGAGCAAGAAGTGTGTGGGAAGCAAGGAATCGTTGGAAGGAACCTTACGACATCAAGGAATCCGGTTGTAATCTCTCTTCCTATTATTTAATATGATATATTGGCATTCTTCTTTCCCATAGAATTATCTTTATTTTATTGCATAATTCCTTGATCATATGCATAGGTTGTCATTGAATATACTCTCTCTTCTTTCACTTTGGTTGGTTTGTGTCTCACTGCAGGATCAATATCACAAGAGCATTAGAGTGAAACAGGAACAAAAAAGACATAAGGAAGCGACATTTAAAGGTATGTCTATCGTCTTTTTTTGGGTAGTAAATTCGATGATTAGAGCCCAGGGAAAGCGCCATGTCCTGTCTGGTTTTGTTCTAGATCCAGGTGGATCTAGGGAGATTAGTTAGTGTCTGCACCTACCGATTTGCCCATAAACAACCAACAACAATGCAAGTAGTGGTACAATTGGAAGTACTAGTAGAAAAAATAATGGGAGTTCAAGTCCGAACAACAATACAAAGATAGTAGTATTGTGCGGAGCAGATACAACACATTCGACAATGGCAGGTGTAGATCCTGTTGTCGCAAGAGTTGGTTCTAGGCTGTAATAGATCCAAGCCTTAGCACATTTTAACTGAAATAATAAGTCATCAATCAGAACTTGACTTGGGTTGCATGCAAGTAAATTCCGAGATCACCTTGAACCACTTTGATTGGAAGCTTCCCCTTCCAACCCGAGAAGGATATCTCAAATGTATGTCACGATAAGATATTCAATAAGACTAACAATGGGCAGATCTGTGGGTAACAAAAAGTTTTGGGTTTTTAGGATTTGGGGTTGGACCGGGAAGATAGTCCATTGGGCATGGAGTCAAATGATCAAGCCAATAATGTGGGTGCTCGGCAATGGAAATCCATGGAACAGAGGTGAGATAGAAGCTGATTGCAAAGAGAAGGATTTAAAGGGTATGGCAGTAGAATAGAGAATAAACATATCAATACACAAGGAGCACTTAGCGATGAGTAAATTCCAAGCATAAATTAGTGGAAAGAGATGGTTGGGACAGAGAATCTAGAAAAGGATGAATTCTGAACCTTCAGATCTTTGCAAAAAACCAACTTATAACCTGTCTTGAAATATAGCATCTAACAAATGGATGAATTCCATTACAAACACAGTTACAAATTGGGAAGAAAAAAGAAATAAAACCTAGTGAAATGATGTGAAAACTAAGCAATAAGACATTCTCTGCAAACAAAATCACAAGAATCTCTGATATAGATCGAAAATGCTCTGCACTCTTTTATTAAACATGAAAATAAATGCTACAGCCCATGAGTACTACTCCTATCTGTCTTTTCCCCCCTTGCCCCTTTCTCATCAAAGAGATATAAAATATATAAGCCTTCAGCATATAAAATATGAGAAATGACCTCAAAACTGACTAAGAAATGAACTGGCGGTTGTTTAATTGAAATCTGTGCATGTTCCTACATTTTTGGGCCATGTCTGCAGCGCCATCTTGCGGGGAAATTTTTTCCTACCTTACCAAGCTCTAAATTAGGATATGAAGATACCACTGGAAATATTAGGATCTTTAGATGTCAATCGACTATTCAAACATGTAAAACAACCTCTCCGAGGTTGAGAAAAGTGAGTTTTCCCACAGGTAGGGTTTTTGGAAAAGCCTACGATTTTGGTGGCTAACAAGCTGAAAACAGGGTTATCTTAGCCACTGAAAGTCCTGGATTTTGGTAGATAACAGTGTGATTTCAGAGCATCGTAAGCCATCGAAAGTATCGAAACCCCGAAACCCAAAAATCCCGAAGGACTTTAGACTCATTTTTAGAACTAAGGGTGGCTCCATAACCAGAGAATAATTGAGTTTGGATTTAGGGAAGAAAAAATCAAATTTGTTTCAACATAGGATCCATCTAGGGATGGTTCTTTCTTGCAAAGAACCAAGAAAAGTATACCACATGCCTTCATCCATTGGTCAACCTGAAATCGTCCTTATCAAACTCTGAACCCTGTCACTTTGCTTGCACCTTTCCGAAACAAAATACCGCTTATGCATTCATTGGGCTATGGAGTCATAATGTCTTAAATCAAAACCATACAAGATGCCAAACTGAACTAGAAACATACTTAAAACCATTGTTGTACTCTGATGCTCAAAATCAAGCTTATTTATATACATCACCTACTCTAATTACTGAAAAATTCCCATTGTATCAAAAGATACAAAAATGCCAGTGAAGCCAATTCAATAACTGTCTGCTTATTTGAAATCTGCTCATGCTTTCTTTGAGTAGGCTGAAGAAGGAAACTGTCAACTCCCATATGACATACTTTTGATCATGAATATTCAAACTTTTCCTCGATTCCTATGACAAAATATCCATGACATAGCATACTCCTCCATAAAATGAATCTAAAAGATCAGCAAAAGGATCATGAAAAAATGCATGGTCCTAAGGTTTTAAATAACGAGCTTCATTAAAGCCTACTGCATGCTCTAATTTATTTTGCTCAGGGTCATCCTCAAAGAGGATATCCAAACATCCTTCATTTGATATGGCATCTGTATGAAGATCGTCATTCCTCCTTGTCAAACTTGCAACAAATTGTTCTAGAGAAACAATATTATAATCATCAGTGTACTCATTATATCTGGGTGCAACAGATAAATCTGAAGTGTTATCAATCAGAAAATTCCTCGGGTTATCATCCATGGGTAGCTCTTCTCCTTTCTCTGGAATGATGTCGATCTCAGATTTATACCCGTCCACATCAAAATATAAATCATTCTTGAATACCAAAAATTCTTCAGTATGGTTAAACATGATAGCCACATCTTTTTCATGAAACCAAACAAAGTTTTCAAGTTGATCTCCCGGAAGTGAATCATCATCATAAATAGGTTCACTATCTTCCTATATAGTTTCATGGCTGTCGTCATTTAAAATCATATTTTCATTAATAGTAGAAGGAGTTTCACTCACATTTTTGGGACTGTGTGGATGCTGCAGATTTGTGTAAGTAGGGGCTGTAACATAACTGCTAAGGAGCAGATCTATCTCTTCTGCGGATTGAACATGATGTTGAATATCTCCTTCTGGAATATGATCACAAGAGCTATCATATCCAGCTTCTGTATCAGCCAACACTTCTTCATACTGATTATTTTCATCGACTTGAGAAATTCCTATTATTCCTTCCTCCTCATCAAGAAGGTTTGTTTGCTCATTTTGTCTTATGAATTTTATATTACAACAATGTTCAAAAAGTATTTCAGCTGAATAGATTCTTTTACAATATTGATGAAAAAGTATGTGAAAATCTTTCAATGAAGGAATACTGGAATGGGGTAAAGATTTATACCAGAGTCTAGCATCTCTTTCCAACGAAAACATAAACAACTTCATGAGGACATCTTCATGATGTATATTCAATTCATCCATGAGTTTGTGGAATTCAAACATGTGTTGAGCAGGATTTCCATCTGCATATTCTCCAAATTTAGGAAGGACATCTTCCCAAACTTTAATGTCTAGAATAGTGTTTGGAAAACCATAAACACTTGTAAAATCCAGAGGAACAAACCTTGCAGAAATCCGAGCAACGAACGAATTCGAAATTTTGAGACTAGTGGAGTCGCCAGTGAATCATGTAGAGTCTTCGAACCAAGGAGTCGTCAGGTGAATGATCACATCCAATTGAATGCCTATTCCTTGTTCACCATCAAGAGATAGATCTGAACTTTTGTTGTATCCCAGGGAAGATCACTTCATCCTCCGTCCCCGACAATGACACCAGAAAATGTTGTCTCAAGAGTTGGTTCTAGGATGTAATAGAGCCAAGCCTTAGCACATTTTAAATGAAATAATAAGTCATCACTCGGAACTTGACTTGGGTTGCATGCAAGTAAATTCCGAGATCACCTCGAACCACTTTGATTGGATTCTGCCCCTTCCAACCCTAGAAGGATTTCTCGAATGTATGTCATGATAAGATATTCAATAAGTATAACAGTGGGCAGATCTGTGGGTAACAAAAAGTTTTGGGTTTTTAGGATTTGGGGTTGGATTGGGAAGATAGTCCATTGGGAATAGAGTCAAATGATCAAGCCAATAACATGGGTGTTCGGTAATGGAAATCCATGGAACAGAGGTGAGATAGAAGTTGACTGCAGAGAGAAGGATTTAAAGGGTATGGCAGCATAATAGAGGAGAAACATATCAATACATGAGGAGCACTTAGTGATGAAGGAATTCCAAGCATAAATTAGTGGAAAGAGATGGTTGGGATAGAGAATCTAGAAAAGGATGAATTATGAACCTTCAGATCTCTGCAAAAAAACAACTTATAACCTGTCTTGAAATAGAGCATCTAACAAATGGATGAATTCCATTACAAACACAGTTACAAATCAGGAAGAAAAAGGAAATAAAACCTAGTGAAATGATGTGAAAACTAAGCAATAAGACATTCTCCTCAAATAAAATCACAAGAATCTCTGATATAGATCGAAAATGGTCTGCACTCTTTTATTAAACATGAAAATAAATGCTACAGCCCATGAGTACTACTCCTGTCTGTGTTCCCCCCCCCCTTGTCCCTTTCTCATCAAAGAGATATACAATATATAAGCCTTCAGCATATAAAATATGAGAAATGACCTCAAAACCGACTGAGAAATGAACTGGCAGTTGTTTAACTGAAATCTGGGCGCGTTCCTACATTTCTGGGCCATGTCTGCAATGCCATCATGTGGGGAAATTTTTCCTACCTTCCCAAGCTCTAAATTAGGATCTGAATATATCACTAGAAAATTTAGGATCTTTAGATGTCAATTGACTATTCAAACGTGTAAAACAACCTCTCCAAGGTTGAGAAAAGTGAGTTTTCCCACAAGCAGGTTTTCTGGAAAAGCCTATGATTTCGGTGGTTAAAAGGTCGAAAATAGGGGTATCTTAGCCACCAAAAGTCTTGGCTTTCGGCAGCTAATAGTGCGATTTCAGAGCATCGCAAGCCACTAAAAGTCTTGAAACCCCAAAACCTGAAAATCGCGAAGGACTTCAGACTCATTTTTAGAACTAAGGGCGGCTCCATAACTAGAGAATAATTGAGTTTGGATTTAGGGAAGAAAAAAAAAGTTATGTTTCAACAAATCCAATGATAAGATTACCAGAGTTTCATGGGGATGGATCATAATACCCAAAGAAGCACCTATTCATGTGTGAGCGAATATGGTAAGCGAGAAGAGTCACTGATGAGAAAACAAAAGTAGCACATCTAGCAATAACATTCAGAAACCGTGCGCTAGATTGGTATATGAATCTAGCAATAAACAATCCACATGGTGCGTTGGGAACAGTAGCAGAGATCAAGAAGGCACTAATCACAGAGTTTTAGAGGAGAAAATCAGAGGATCAGTTTATGAGTGAGATTATTGAGATTAGACAAAAAGGAGAGTCTGTATGGGACATTGATCAAAAGTTCAAGAGATTGAAAGGTAAAGTGAAATATCCCATTTATGACATTCAACAGAGACAATTGTTTATAAATTCTATGTTACCACATTTCAAATATCCATTGAGACAACAAAAATTTCAAACCCAGGTAGAGGCACTACAAGCAGCGATGCAATTAGAGGAGAATCAATATAATCAGAAAGATCCATCTATAGAGGAGTTGAAGGAAGACCTAAATAACTTGACAGTGCAATTAAACCAGAATAAAAGTAGGGAGAAAACAGAAGCAGTGTGGTGTACCCTGTGTAGATCAGAGGGACATCACAAGAATGAGTGTCCAACATTTGCACAATACCTGGGAGTAGGGCTTCCAAATAAATTTCCTAAAGGAGGGCCTTGGTGTGAAATATGCAAGACACATGGGCATGATCCTTATCACTACCCTATGATGCATATGTACAAGAAAAAACTGAAGAGTACTTTCTGTAAATTTTGTAAGTCAGTGGGACATGAAGATAAAAATTGTAGAACCCTGGATCTAATGAAATAAAGAACCTTAGATGCATACAAGATGTAGGATGATTTGATAGCAGGATAGACTATGTTGATTATTTGGGTTGGTTGTCATTGATGTCAACCCTTGAAGACATTCCGATAGCACAAAGGTTTGGGTAATGGAACCAAGTTTGTTTGATGTATAATGATATGAGTTTTAATATATTTTAAGGTAAGACTATTCTGTATGGATAGTACATTTCATTCCATTTCCGGTGGTATGTGGAATGTCACATAACTCCTCACGGTTAGAGAGTTATGGCCATGTGAAATTGAAGAATCCTTATGAGTCATCTAGAAGCCCCAAAAGGTCAAAGTAGTCAAAGTGGTTGCAAAGAAGAAATTATTTAAATAATAAAGTGAAGTGATGAGTGTACTATAAGTCAAATTGGATAAAAAATAAATTATTTAAATAATAAATTTAATGGAGAAAATACTAAGTGGTTAGAAGTGGGTTAGCCCTAAAATAA
>SNQJ01S0005296.1:115038-154642 GCA_010110895.2 Picea sitchensis
GAAAGTGGTTTAAGAGATTTTAGAAGGTAAATAATAAAGTGAAGTGATGAGTGTACTATAAGTCAAAGTGGATACAAAATAAATTATTTAAATAATAAAGTTAATGGAAAAATTACTAAGTGGACAAGTGGTAAGAAGTGGTTTAACCATAAAATAAGGAAAGTGGGTTAAAATGGTTAGAAGGTAGCCCCTTGACGAAGCTACACGAAAGTATAAATAAGAGGCAAGGGTCTCTCATTTTTAATCACACTTGAGCATATTGAATATCTACAAGTGAATGAGGTAACCAAATGATATCTAAGCCAAATTTCATAGGGAAGGTGAAGTAAAGAAGTCCGAAATTCAAGGGAGGATAAATTCTTTTGATGATGCTTTCTAAGGTATGTTATTTACAGGTCATCTCACCATTTTCACACACACAAACAAATTCTAGAATGATTAAGACCGTGAAATTGGGAGTCCATTGAAGAAACATATCTAAGTAGCTATGATACAAATTTCATCTTGTGGGTCATTGTATTTTTGGAGTCACACGCTGTGGAAAATAGGGTTTATGGCTAGTCCTGAAACTGGTCTAAAACAAGTGTTTTAGGTAAAAAAGTCATAACTTCTTCATAACAGATCTAAATTCAGTAAGACAAAATGTATTGGTTAGAGTATAGTTTGTAGTATTCTGTGTACAATTTTCAGATCCATACAACAAATATTCCATGTGGGGAATGATCTACAAGTGTTCTCTCTAGAATAAGCTAAAATTCAACAAGGTATGCCATTTTTTCTACAACTCCTTTTATGAGAGGTTCCAAGTAGTGAAATCTAGAGGGATTGCATAAAAGACACTGAAGAACATTGTGTACCATTTTCAAATCTTTATTCATTACAGGTACATAGTTATTATTATTGCAAGTTGGAGTTTTTGACTAATCCAAAATTAGTCATGTGAGACTAAAGTAAAGTTTGATGAAAGTGTTAGTCTCTTGTTGTTAAAGTTAAGAAAGGTTTGTAGGCATGTGATCATATACACCAAGTTTGTTATAGAGTTACAAATCATATTTGGATGATGAATTTGATGAGGGATTTTGGTTTAGGTACATGTTGGGTACATGGTTGAGACAAGTAGTTGATGAGTTGACACATACATGAGATGTATAGTTGATGATGTTGGTACATCTTGATGAGTCATAGTTGATGAGTAGTTGATGCATGATTGGTACATACTTGGTAACTAGTTGGAGACACTTGTTAGTACTATTGTTGACACATGGTTATGGATTATGTAGCATACGTTTCTTGGTATATTATTAGAAGCATATATTGACCTTGGTGATGATTATGAGTTGTTGTGTTATGCTTGGTTGATGCACATCTTGGTGATATTGTGCATATGGTTGAGAGTTGTCTTGGTGATTTATCTTGGTGAGTAGATCTGTTTTGGTTGATAATATTGTTGATATAGGTTGTTGTGATAGGTTGTTTGGACATGTTATTGCAACAAGTTATTTGCATAGGTTTGGTGCATGGTTGATGCACTTGTTTATGGTACAAGTTGAGGTACAGGTTGATGTATGGCACATGTTGGCACAGGTTATTGGTATAGGTTGTTATATCTTTCTCATGCTATAATTAATTTAAATATGAGAAAGATGATATTTGAAGCTGGGAACTTTAGGGTAGTAGCACCTTTAGATCCCTCGGATTGTGAAATATATGTAGAACCTGTGCCTGACAGTGTTCTAGAGGATGATGTAAACCAATTGTATAGGACTACTGCATGAGATGAAGACTATGTGAATCCAATTTCAGATGGAATACTCAGTTGGAGGAGTATTAATTCTGACATGTCAGATTCAAATACTGGAGTAGAAAACTTGCAGGAAAGATTGCATGAAGTCTCTACTAGGAGGTGCACCAAAGTTACACGCGCGGTAAGATGGGTTGGGACAAAAGTAAGACAATTTCCCACATTTACTGAAGAGGACAATATAGAAAACTTCCTAACAGAGTTTGAATAAGAGGTTTTGGATAGTCATAGATTATTAGTGTTGGATATAGCACTGTTGGTCCTCGACCAAGTTTTGAGGAAACCTTGGTTAGGTTTGACCACTTTTTGGACTTCTACAGGATGGTCGAAGATGGAGTGCCTAGGCAGAGCTGAGATTGCGGATATCACTTATTTTGTGGGCTATGTGGACCCATAAAGGGGTTCCTTAGGTTTTTTGTAATGGGTTATGGGATGTCATCCCATGGGTTTACCCATGATTAGTCCTTATTGTAAAAGTATAAATAAGTAAGCATGTAGGGTAGAAAGAAAGAAGGGACTTAGAGTGAAGTCTAAGTGGCTGAGTGAAAGTATTTATGAGTTTCTTTGTGCACATAATGTGTATGTAAGACTCTATGCTCGATAGAAGAGTTGTCTCTGTGCCTTGACCAAATTTTGGGAAGGAGGATTTGGTACTTAGTGCATAGATCTCTTGTCCTATGCGAAGCTTGGCTCTATGTCTTAGTGCACAGGAGCGGATGAATGTAAGAGATTGAAGAATAATAAATAAGACGAAGCAGCTGGTGGATGTAGCCCCACACTGGGGTGAAACACGTATATCTTGTGTCTTTGGTTTTCTTTGTGCTATGTTATTTATGAATTGATTTTCTTAGTGCCTTGATTATAATGTAAGATAGATAGATCTGTTGATGCTTAGTTCTTTACTTAAGATGAATGAATGTTAGATATAACTCAGTGCTATGTGATAAATGGTTGAAGTGATTAATCTTTGCTGTTATTGCACCGATCCATATTAGGTTTTTTTCTGCAATGTTATTAAAATTTAATGAACTAATGCATATCACCTTCTAAGTGTGGCTAGAATACTTTGTGAAGTGTTATTATCAAATATCTGTGTCCTAGGTTGGTTACAGACACCTAATTCCTGTAACCCCCCCTGCTTCTACCTCAGGTGACACTTCCCCTGCTTCACAGGTGTTATTGAAAGGGCTAGTAGTTAGGGTTTTGTTGGTGCATTGTTGAAGCATTGAACTCTGGGTCTTCCCCTGTGCCAACAAATGGTTCCGTTGTCAGGATCTGAAACTGTGATTGTTGGGAAATGAAGTAAAGAAAAGAGAAGATCTGTGCGTAGATCTGTTGTTGAAGTGTGCAATACTCTACTTGACTGTGAAGCTCTGTGCTAAGAAATAAATCTGATCTGAAGAAAAGAGGTAAGATCATAAAAGAGGTAAAGATTTGTACTTTGATAAGAGTAAGATAAGTGAAAAAATTGTTTTGAAAGAATGAATCTAGGTATGTTTAGTAGATTTTGTCCTAGTCTGAAGGCTAGGTCACAGTTGGAAGAAAGAATTGATCTAAGTAAAGATAATAGAAATGAAGAAAAATATGTTATTCCTATGTATAGAAATAATTTTTGGACTAATAAGTGGATGCAGGAACCTAGAAAGACTTTTTGCAGATTGCAGGTCCAACACTGTGATCCTAGTGCGCAGTACATGAGAGATTGGGGAACATATAAAAGAAAAAGAATATTGACATTGTGTTATAACTGCATAAGACCAAGACATATTGCTAAGTAATGCCATGGTATAGGTCCTATCTGCCTTTGTTGTAAAATTGTTGGTCATGAGGTTGAGGATTGTCCAAGGATGATTACTAAAGTTGAAAGAATGAACATGAGACAAGAAAACTATGAAGGAAGTCAATAAACTAGAAGCATTTTAGAGAATCATAAAGAGAAAGAATCAGAGAAATCTCAGACTATGTTATTACGGTTAAACAGAACAGTGAATGATCACAAAGATGTCATCTTACCAGAGATCCTGAAAGTAAAACAATGCATAAGTACAAGAATAGGAGACTTCGACATAGAATGTGTCTTGGATGAGGAAACATAAGTGAATATTATGACAGAAGACACTTGGGAAATTTTAGGAAAGCCTACTATGGTACCTTCATTAGGAAGGATAGACTTGTTCAAGGAAAATATGATAACCTTATGTGGAAGAGTTACTAATGTACCTATTATTATTCATGGAACATCGAGTGAAGAGGAGTTTGAAGTCATTAAGTTTATTGAGAACAATGCCCCTTTCCCACTTTTGTTAGGAAAGACTTGGATTGAGAAAGATCAGATCAAAAGGAAAGCAGAGGAAGAAGCTACAAGAAAGAAAATGAAAGAACTAAGGGATTTAATAGGTAGAAAAATAGACCGACTAATAGAAGAACGAAAAGATAATTTGAAGCAACATAAGGAAAGTGAATCAGTTGTCAAGGTTGAAAGAACACAAGAAGGTTTGAAGGACCTATCCATGGAAGAAAGAAGAATACCCACCCAGGAATTAATAAGAGAAGGGATATTAACTTCGAACCCTTTGAGATCACATCAGCAGTGCGAAGTCACTATGCTAGGAGAAGATAAGAATAATAATGGAAAGAGGAATCCAGAAATAGTTAGAGAGATGCAGATCACAGGAAAGAAGGAAAGGAAACTCAGTAAGAAGAAAGCCAAGCTAGAAAAAGCTACAGGAAGCTACAAAGAACAAATGGAAGACTTTGCAGGAGGCAGGTTCACAATATTTGAACCTCATCGGAACAACATGACCACGTAGAATGGGACTTCGCCCTAGCGAAGCTATATGACCGTTGGAGGTGCCCCGACCATTAGAACGAAGCTTCAAAATGGTTAGGAGATGTATTTATGGGTGGATGGACTGCTTTTGGGACATTGAGACCATGCCATAATAGACAAATTCGCATTGATGGAAGCATTCTTGGCCGTTGGAAGAATCCATTACGAGGCCCCACTTATTTAACCCATCGAACACTGCACCGGGACCACTTTTTTCCACTCGTGATTAACTAAGCTAACAAACAATTGATTGTGTGTCGAGTTGTGTTATCAGAAACTAGACATCGTTGTCTGGTTGTCTACTTCGCTTATCCGTTCGCCTACCCTGAACTATCTGTTTAACAGTGAGAATGTCGGGTGAAACTATTTCATTAGAGAAGTCAGTCGAGGAAGTCCTCAAGAGGCTAATGGTCGATAAACCATTATCTGAAGGAGTACAGGCATCATCGACTAGGGGACTATAGGCTTCCCCTTCGACTGGATGTCGTTCTGCTCGTGTTAACCCTATGACTAAGTAGCTAAGTAAGAATCACGATGATCTGGCTAATGCAAATCAGATCCCATTGATCTTACCAGACTATATCCCACCTTTGGCTGGCGCGGTTAACTGTGACAACATCCCATGGGATTATGAGTACAATTTGATCACCACATACATCCTAAAAGGAATATGCGTAGTTGGGAGTCAGTTAGGACAGATCCCACTACCGAAGAACAACGATTTCAATATCGACAACAGAAATAACTATGCTATGCTCGCACCCCATAGATACTTGAAGAAGACTGCTAGGAAAAAGCCTCGCCTGGTCTCCTAGTCATGGATTAAGGAGCTAGTGTAGTGCACTATACTAAATGTGATGAATATTCCCCATTTTGGCCATCACCAGGAGGTTAACGCTTGTGTTAAAATCCTATTGTTGTTCTACCATGGCAGATACTTATGGATCGACCGACGAATTACTGTGGATCCGACACTGATTGACTTGATTACAGGATTAAGCATGTAGGGACCCGATCCTTAGCAGTTTTATCCAAGGAAGGGCTTAGACCACTCCCTGGCACAAGACATCAAGGAGGCTTACAAAAAATTTGAAAAAGGAAAGTGAGGCTGCAAGGTAGCCTCTATCCAAGATGGCGCAATGTGCCTCACTTGCCAAGTCATAGCTGGCAAGATTCTAAGAAAGAACCACCACACATAGGTCACCAGGTTCATGGTGGACCTTGCAAGAAAATGTGTGGAAGGAATGCAGATGAATTGAGTGAGTTACCTCATCAATGAACTCAAGAAAGACTTTCGTGAAGCTCAGGGTATGGGATACAAATTCCACTTTAGCTGGTTGGTTGTTTTAATTGCATTTGTCACTTGGAAAATGCCTGAAGGAGCCACCTTTCTGGAGATTGAACCATTAGATTCGTTGGCCACTAGGTTTTATACCTTATGGTACACCAATGACATGTTGAAGTAATGACAATCCGACGCTATGTTCCATGTGTATTATCAGCAACTAAAGTTTTTCATTGAGTCATTCCCGTGCATGACATTGTGAACCCTACACCAGTATAGACCGATAGACAAGTTCCGTGCAGATCCACATTTTATCTATATCACTGCATGTAGAGATGATAGCAAGGAAGAGTTACAGTCATATTACAAGATGAAATATGAAGACATGGAGCAGATCATGAAGGAATGGCTCGAGGAGTTCCTTGAACATGTTGCTGATGTAGAACTCTCCGACACTGACATCGTAGGAAGCCCCTTGGTCACCTAGTTCAAACATGTTGGACAGTCCTATGGGACAAAGAAGAAGAAGAATAAGGAAGAAATCTAGGATATAGAGAGAGATGAGGAGGATAATGCCTCTGAAGAAAATGGATCTGGCTTGCTAGGAGGAGGAGACGAAGCAAATGGACAAGGAGGAGGGGATGAAGGAGAAAATCAAGGTGAAGATACACCATCGAAAGATCCCCCCACTAAAACAGTAACACCGCAGAAAAGGAAGGTTTCTCTGCAGAAACGTTTGGCAATAAATAAGACATGCACTAGCAAGCCCCAGTTAGAAGCCACTCTCACAAAGGGCGACATCATCTTGGTCTGCAGAGTGATGGATGATGCTTCCGAGGATATCTTGCAAAGATATGGAGTGAAGAAGGAAGAGTTATATGGAAGAGTCGAGAAGGAACTGAAGGAAATACAACAATATATTATGATCCAAGTGGATATCGGTGGCCACCCACCTTTTCCAATTGTCTCAAAACAATTTTATGGCAACTTTGGTAATTTACTATTTTTAGCAGCTTTTCACTTCCGGAGCCGTTTTGAGGCCCTAAATGACATTTTTTGGGAAAATAGGTTTGCAATATGGCAGTTCCTTTGATATTTCCCCTAAAATGAATCTCCTCTCTGATACCTTTCCAACGGGCTATCATGTGCCTAAAACGAAGATTGTGTGCAAAAGTTACAACCCCGGGAAGTTGATGTACTAACTTACCCAAATGGGCCCACATGACTTTTGGCGCTTCATCTCCTAGGGTTAGGTTTTTGGATGTCTAGGGTTTTTGGAATTTCTATTTATTGTAAAAAGGCCTTTAGAGCCTCATTGTAATCATCTTCTTGCGAATGAGTGCAACCATCACATATCTTCTCAGAGATAAGCCACCACCATTCCAACAAGCTTGTTTCCATTGCATTTTATAGTTTCATCTTATTTCATTATTGAATAGGAAACAAATTTTACTTTATCCCTATTATTTTGTGTTAAGCACCTGTTAATAATCTGTAATCATTTCATTCTTCTCATAAAATCCAGATCAATGGTATCAGAGTGGTCTACTTCTTGTCGTCTTAATGCATGTCCCCAACGAGGTCGGAGTACAAAGAGTTAGGTCTCGAGCTTCTTTCTCTTGAGGAAGAAAGCTCTCGCATGCCCAAGAGAACTCTCATGGCAGGAAAAAAGAAATATGATAGGATAGGAGATCCTTTCAAGTTGTTGATTGAGGAAGCCCTCATGCAACAGAGGAACAAGATGATGGATAGTTTTGCACAAATCATTCGGTGACTACCAACAGGCGATGCATCTTCTTCGAGCGGAGGCACCACCTGCTTCAAGGTACAAATAAACTTCGATATTCCTATTGAAGGTTAGATAGATGTAGAGGCTATAGACAAGTGGTTGAATCTACTAGAAGGGTATTTTTCTATCCATAACTTTTCGAATAAAGAAAATATTACTTTTACGCTCCTCAGAGTCGTTCCCCATGTCAAAGATTGGTGGGAAAATTTCTATGAGAAAAAGGAAACAGAGGAACCCTCATTATTTATAGTCATGGAAACTTAGGAATCCTTTAGGGATGCTATAAAGGAACAATACTACCCTGTCAGAAGCTATGATGACTTGTATACCAAATGGACTACACTGCAGCAAGAAAGAGACCAAGCAGTGACAGATTTCACAAATGTCTTCCATACCTTGTGCACCAAGTTGGGTATCAAAGATTCAGAGTGACATCTGGTGCTCAAGTATCACGGTGCTCTGCATAGATACATCCATACCAAAATGGAATTTTTGGACATCTCATCTTTGGGCATGGACTACCGATATGCCGTCAAAATCAAGCAGAATCTCAAAAAAAAGACGTGGCAATTTGGGCCTAGGAAACCCTCACAACAAAAGCCAGGAAAGGGTGGCCCTAAACCATAGAACAAGGGACAGAGAAAATATGGAAAGTATTAGGAAAACCAGCCCAAGCCACAAGCAAAGAAGGACACTGATAAGACAAAGAAAGATACCATGAAGTGGTGCGAATTCCACAAGAGCCCTTGGCATAACATTGATGACTGCAGCTCAAAGAAGTCACTGGTGGCTGAAGTGAAAACCTATGAATCAAATGCGGGATATGACTTTGAGCCAAAAATAGAAAGGGGAAGATGGTCACATATGTGGAACCTGGTGCCACCGTTGCTACCACCAAGATCTAGCCTGGTGAACTAGACGAGCCAGAAGAAGGAGAGAGCCTATTCCATTCACAGATGTGGGTAAAAGGCACCCCGCTGCACTTCATCGTTGATAGTGGTAGCCAGATGAAACTCATCTCAGTAGAGGTCATCAAGCGGCTGGCCCTATTGACAACACCACACGCACAACCCTACACCATTGGATGGCTCCGCCAATGAAGTGATCTCCGCATCAGCCAACAGTGCCGACTGTCATATGCCATCAAGCCCTTTAAAGATGAGGTATTGTGTGATGTTTCTCCTCTCAAAGTTTGTGATGTTATTTTGGGCCAACCTTATTTATGGAAATTTCATGCTATATATGAGTCTAGGCCTCGTAGTGTTATTATTACTTTGAACAGGAAATTGTACAAGATACCCGAGGTAGTCCCACGTAGTGCCATTTCCTTGATCTCTACTAAGAAATTCAAGAAGGCCATCTCTCAGAAGGGGAAGTTTGTCTTCTTCGTGATTCTCTCTTAGAATAAGAAAAATATCACAACCACATCTAGGCTCTCTGTGACCGACCTCTCCACACAGCATAAGAAAGTAGATAAGGTCATGGAAGAATACTAGGATATCTTCTCCTCACCTACCGGGGTACCTCTGCACTACCAGGTCAAGCACCCCATTGATTTGACCCCCGACACACCACTACCCAATGGGCCAATCTGTCACTGCTCTCTGTTAGAGAATGAGGAGATCAAGTGATAGATCCAAGAACTGCTCCACACAGGGAACATCCATCCCAGCTCATCACCAGGCAGGAGCCCAATCGTGCTAGTACAGAAGAAAGATGGAACCTGGCCACTCTGCATTGATTATCAGGCTCTGAATAAATTCATAGTCAGAAACCGATACCGGATTCCCTGAATCGATGACCTCCTTGATCAACTCACAGGGGCCAAATACTTCAGTAAGATTGATCTAAATTCTGGCTACCACCAGGTCCCGATAGAATAGACAGATGTATGGAAGACTGCCTTCAAGTCAAAGGAAGGACTTTTTGAATGGTTGGTCATGCCCTTTGGATTGACAAATGCTCCAAACACTTTCATGAGGATGATGGACGATATCCTCCAACCACTTTCATGAGGATGATGGACAATATCCTCCAACCATTCACCAATACTTTTGTAGTGGTGTATCTGGATGACATTCTCATTTACAACAAGACTTGGGCCGAACACTTGCAACATATTCAACAGGTTCTACACACCCTGTAGCAACACAAGCTATACACCAACTTGGAAAAATGCTCCTTCGACATGGACATGGTTGATTACCTAGGATACATCATTGATCAACATGGCGTACATGTGGATCCAGCCAAGATCTAAGTCATCCATGACTGGCCAGCCCCAACCACAGTCACTGAGGTTTGTATCTTCTTGGGCCTTGCCAATTTCTACCACAGGATCGTGTTAGGATTCTCCCATATTGCATTGATCCTCAGCCAAATAACCAGGGGTGGTGGTAAGGAGAAATTTGCATGGGGCCAGTCCCAACAAACAAGTGTTCAATGATTTGAAGTAGCATTTGTGCTCAGTCCCAATACTTTCACTACTAGGCCTGTAGCAACCCTTTGATATCAAGACAGATGCTTCAGACTATGTTGTGGGTGTTGTTCTCTCTTAGCATATCCACCCCATGGCCTATCATAGTGAGACACTATCAGATGTTGTCCGTAAGTACCCTTCTTATGAAAAAGAAATGTACTCCATTGTGCAAGCCTACCATGAATGGAGACATTACATTCTTGGGAAGGAGACAGTCATACACATTGATCATAAGCCACTGCATTTCATGCAGACACAAGGAAAATTGCAGAATGACCGCCATCAATAGTGGTCCACATACTTGCAACAATTCCACCTCAACATCAAGTATAAAATAGGAATCACCAATTGCATCTCTGATTGCCTCAACAGACCGCTAGTCGTGACACTCACCACGGTGCTAGAATCTTGTGGCCATGAGAACGCTGGATGGCCCCAACTCTATGAGACAGACCCAGACTTTGCCACCACCTACCAAATGTTGGGTGCAAATGCAGTTGTCGATAATTTCCATATTTAGGATTGGTTGTTCTGTCGTTTGGGCCATATCTGTGTTCCATCAAGCAAGCGAGCAAAGATGATCTGGGAAGCCCACTACAATTAGGTGGCAAGACACTTTGACGTTGAAAAGATAGTGGCGATGCTACAAAAACATTTCTACTGGCCAAAACTTCGACAGGAAGTCAACAATTATATCAGGTCCTGCATTGCCTGCACTATTGCCAAACCATCCACTAAGAAACAGGGCTTATACACCCCCCTTCCTACTTCTGATAGGCCATGGGAATCCATCTTAATGGACTACATGTCTGGCCTCCTGTCCACCAAATGGAGAAATGACTATGTTTTTGTGGTTGTTGATTGCTTTTCTAAGATGGCGATTATGGTTGCCTGCAAGAAGAGCATCAGAACAGAGGCCACTACCAAGCTCTTCTTTGAACGAGTCTAGGTACATTTTGGACTCCCTCAAACCATTGTCTCAGATCGGGACAAATGATTTCTCAACACATTATGGTCTAGCCTCTAGTCACTGCTGGACACCAAGCTCACCAAATCCATGACCTTCCACCCCCAGACAAATGGCCAAACTGAGGTCATAAATCGAATGATATCCTTCGCATGTATAATTCCAAGTACCCTTGCACATGGGATAAGAGCCTTCCCTATGTCCATCATAGCTACAACTAAGCTCTATATAGCTCAACCAACCACAACCCCTTTCAGGTGGGGTTGGGATTCCAACCATGGGGTCCCATAGATGTTTCACTTCCCCTTGTGGTCACCTCAATCGAATCATCTCCTACTCCAACTGAAGATGACAAAGCCACTCGGTTCATTGAGCAGATCTAGCACATCCACCAATAGGTTTAGGATATCCTACAAAAGTCCAATGACAAGTACAAGTAGCTCCATGATCAACATAGGGTGCCACATAAGTTTCAGGAGGGCGACAAAGTTTGGTTGCACTTGCAGAAAGAACGCCTTACATGACCCCATCGGAAGCTTTTCCCACTCTATTATGGGTCATACACCATCACCAAGGCCATGGGGGATAATTCTTTAGAGCTCAACATTCCTCCTTTCCTTTGCCTGCGACTAGTGTTCAACGTGGATCTCCTTCGCCCTTATTTCCCACCACTATTGGACACCTCAGAAGTAGCAGAACAACTGTCACCAACATATCTCAACCTCGAATGCATACAAAAAGCATCCCATGATCATATTGTGGACATAAATATCAAGGGCATTCAACAACAAAGGATCCATCTTTATCGAGTCGTCAAAGCAAGACAACTCTTGCACCAAGGCAAGTGGCTCACCCGGGGCCAAATTCAGCAGAAATTTCCTCATTTGATGGGGGAACTCAACACAATTGATACCATTGCTTTCTAAGGAGGGAGGATTGATCCAAGTGGATATCGGTGGCCACCCACCTTTTCCAACTGGCTCAAAATATTTTTTTGGCAATTTTGTTAATTTGCTATTTTTAGCAGTTTTTCACTTCTGGAGCGGTTTTGAGGCCCTAAATGATGTTTTTTGGGAAAACAGGTTTGAAATATCGAAGGTCCTTCCATATTTCCCCTAAAATAAATCTCCTCTCTGATACCTTTCCAATGGGCTATCATGCGCCTAAAGCGGAGACCGTATGCAAAAGTGACGACCCCGGGAAGTTGATGTACTAACTTACCCAAACGACACCCACATGACTTTTAGCGCTTCATCTCCTAGGGTTAGGTTTTTGGATGTCTAGGGTTTTTGGCATTTATTTTTATTGTAAAAAGGCCTTCAAAACCTCATTTTAATTATCTTCTTGTAAATGAGCACAACCGTCACATCTCTTTTCATACATAAGCCGCCACCATTCAAGCAAGCTTGTTTCCACTGCATTTTACAGTTTCAACTTATTGCCTTATTGAATAGAAACCAGTTTTATTGTATCTCTATTATTTTGTGTTAAGCACCTGTTAATAATATTTATTCATTTCGTTCTGCTCATAAAATCTGGATCATATTCAATTGATCCATGTAGTACCTACTGCACCTTCCTCGTCACAGATTGCAGAATTGGGGGATGAACCAGCCCAATTTCAAAGACTTGCAGATGCGATAGAGGCTCGACTTCAGAAAGTCCAAGAAGAGAAGGAGAAAGCTATAGAAGCCTTGAAACAAGAGAAAGAGGAAGTCTTAGACCAATTATGAGTAGCGCAGTATATTGTAACCGCATATGAAAGTGAGAGAGAAGAGTTTTGGGCGATGCTCTAGGAGAACAAAGTGAAGCTACAGAGAGAAAACGAGAAGTTGCTCGCAGAATGGGTTGTATTCAAAGAGGCAGCGAGTAAAGCATGTCACTCTATGCCAGGCTTGGCATAGGAGGAATAAGATTCAGTTGAGGTTCAAGTGGAAAAGCTTTCTGAGACCATTCAGTAGCTTCAAGCGAGGATAACAGAATTGGAGATCCAAGTAGTACCGATCACCCCTTAGGAAGTGTGCGATCAGAGGGAGGAAACTTCCAAAAATAGTAATACAGATAAGGTCCCTCACCTCAGAGTGCAAATAGCTGAGTGATAGAAATGCCCAGACATATGAATGCCTTGTAGAAGATCCAAAGCTAAGGAAACTGGAAGCGCAACATAAGGCATTGTACGTACAGGCACAAATGAAGCTGCTCACTACAGTTGAAAGAATGAAGAGGTCCCAGGAGCAGTGCGTGGTACAACAATAGATTATTTCCATCCAGGGCAGAGTAATGGAAATCACACAGAAACTAGAACCAATGCAGGACTTTGAAGAGATTGAGGGACAGGGCTCGCAACTGGACCAAATGGTTGCAACAACAAAACAACACTCGGAAGGGCCTGTTATAGAGAAAATGATCCAAGATCTTGCTGAGCAGGAGGCTCAGGTGAAGCAGCAAGTCGAGATAGCTCGAGTGAATCTCGAGGCCTTCGAAGTGACATTGACCAAAATTGAGTGACTCGGGACGATTCATAGGTGAGTGTTGGGGACCTGTTGGCCCTCGACCAAGTTTTGAGGAAACATTGGTCAGGTTTGACCACTTTTTGGACTTCGACATGCTATTTGAAGATGGAGCATCCAGGTTGAGCTGAGATTGCAGATCTCACTTATTTTGCGGGCTATGTGGACCTAGCAATGAGTTCCTTATGGTTTTTGTAATGGGTTATGGGATGTCAGCCGATGGGTTTACCCATGATTAGGGCTTATTGTAAAAGTATAAATAATTAAGCATGTAGGGTAGAAAGAAAGAAGGGACTTAGATCGAAGTCTAAGTGGCTGAGTGCAAGTAGTTTTGAGTTTCTTTGTGCACAAAATGTGTATGTAAGGCTCTGTGCTCGATAGATGAGTTGGCTCTATGCCTTGACCAAATTTTGGGAAGGAGGATCTGGTTCTCAATGCACATATATCTTGTCCCATGCAAAGCTCAAATCTGTGGCTTAGTGCATAGGAGTGGATGAATGGAAGAGATTGAAGAATAATAAAGAAGATGAAGGAGTTGGTGGACGTAGCCCCACACTGGGGTGAACCACGTATATCTTATGTCTTTGGTTTGCTTTGTGCTATGTTATTTACAAATTGATTTGCTTAGTGCCTTGATTATAATGTAAGACTGATAGATCTATTGATGCTTAGTGCTTTACTTAAGATGAATCAATGTTAGATCTAACTTAGTGCTGTGTTCTAAATGGTTGAAGTGCTTAATATTTGTTGTTACTGCGTCGATTCATATTAGGGTTTGTTCTGTGATGTTATTAAAATTTAATGAACTAATGCATATCACCTTCTAAGCGTGGCTATAATACTCTGTGAAGTGTTATTATCACATATCTGTGTCCCAACTTGGTTACAGACACCTGAGTCTTGTAACCACCCCTGCTTCTACCTTGGGTGAGACTTTGTCTACTTTGCAGGTGTTGTCGAAAGGGCCAGTAGTTAGGGTTTTGTTGGTGCGCTGTTGAAGCATTGAACCTTAGGTCTTCCCCTGTGCCAAAAAGCACCAAGAGACACACATGGAAAATAGTGGGGTGCACATAAGAAGGTAATTCAGGACTGGTATCAGTGTAAGCGACTGATGCACATAATATTTGGTAGGAGTTAGCAGGATAGACCCTTACAAAAGTATGATGGAAGAGGGAACCCAAGACATCACATAAATGATTGTGCCAATAACTAGAGATTAGTACCACTATGGGAATGGATGCATTACTTTATGCATACATTAGGAGGAATACCTAGTAACCGGTACAAGGACCAGGAACTGCGTAGAGAAATTGTAAGTCGGGGCACAATGCAACAAAAATTTATTAGGAACTTTTCATTTGAAAGTGAGAATCCATGGGTGGATCTCGCATTACAAAGGATCAAAGGGAAGATATTTGAAGAGTATGGGGTAGATACAATGACAGTAGATAGAGATTACAGAAAATAAACACTTGAATAGTTAGTTTACTGTTATCAGGTCGCAAAGGATGAAGAAGTAGAGGAAAACCCAAGTAACATACATATATTAGAAGGGGAAGGAGAAAGATGGTTGGAAGGACCCCTATTACAATTAGAAGATTCTACTGCACCTATGAAGATTAAAAAGGTCAATATTGGGAGTGAAGAGAAGCCCAATATAGCCAACATTGGAGATTACTAGGACAATGAGACAATGGAAAAGATAACTGAATTACTACACGAGTACAATGACTTATTCCCAACCATATTTTCAGAAATGAAAGGGGTAGAAGGAGAAATTGGAGAAATGAAGATGCCCCTCAAACTAGAAGAAACAATAGTTAGACAAAGACAATACATATTAAACCCCATATATAAGCAGAAGGTTAAGGTAGAACGTGACAGAATGCTAGAATCAGGAATCATAGAGCATGTGAAGAATCAGAGTGGATTAGTCCTATGTGGTAGGACATATTGTCAATGGGAGAGTGTTGGACATATTTTCATTGATTTGTTTTCATTGATGTCAACAACCGATGTCATTATGATGTGATGGTGTGTTGTTATGAACAACTTGCAGAGGAATCTACCTAAAGCTCAGGAGAGGCAACATATTAGATTTCAGAAGATCAATGCAAATGTAGAAAAACCATCAGGATTGAATTTCCAATAGATCAATGATCTCGATCAGTTAGAATCCAAGTACAAAACCAAAAATATCATAAGGGAAAGAGCATTGCAGAAACAAGATCAAGATTGAAATCCCCATAGTAAAACTACAAAAAAAATCGAGGGAGAATCTTGTCCACTGATGAAGATTTCGGGACAAACCAGGACCGTCAGATATGGAAGTTACTCAAAGTTTAATCAACGAATCTCACTTCGAGATATTTGGGAAATGGGAGCGTATAACCCAAAAGTCCTGAAGGTTGAAATGAACTGATCACAACTGTTTGACCAAGGATTCACGAGATCCCAAAACAACTGAAATCCTGACAAACATTGGATCGTGTTAGGTTTTTCACATCAAATAAAGATCGTTAGATAAAGTCAAGATGCTCGAGGTTAAGTCGACGAATCTCACTTTAGGAGATGTGGGAAATGGTAGCGTATAACCCAAAGTGCCAAAGGTTGAAATGAATTGATCATAAGTGTTGGATCAAGGATTCACGAGATCCCAAAACAACCTGTTGGCACAGGGGCAGACCCAGGGTTCAATGCTTAACAACGCACCAACAAAACCCTGACTATCGGCCCTTTCGACAACACCTGCGAAGCGGGCAAAGTCTCACCCGAGGTAGAAGCAGGGGGGGTTACAGGATGTAGGTGTCTGTAACCAGGCTGGGACACAAATCTGTGATAAGATCACTTTGCATAATATTCTGTTAACGCTTAGGAAGTGAACATGCATTAGTTTATTAAGCTCAATAACACCATAGAGCATAATAAAAGATAGATAAGCGTAGTACAACAAGTGATTATGCACCCTGAGCACTTAGCATTGTGAGTTAAGTCTATCATTCATTTACCCTTTAACATAATTAAAGTACTTAAGAAACAAAATATATATTCATTACACATCATAATCAAATCACTAAGAAAATGCATAATGGAAATTTGCACCAAGAAAACCATGAGACACTAGATATACGTGGTTCACCCAGGGTGGGGCTACATCCACAAATTGCTTCGCCTCTTTATTATCCACAAAAATCTTACATCTAGTCACTACTGTGCACTAAGCCACATAGTCGAAATTCGCACAAGACATGATATCTGCGCACGAAGCACTAGATCCTCCTTCTTTACCTTCCAAAAATATTTTGAATGCACAGAGCCAAAATATCTTATCACGACACTTAGCACCTTCTACAAAATCACAATCGAGCACAAAGCCTTGACCACATACATTCTTTTGCACATAGCACTACTTACTTCTACAATACATTCCCCTTTATTTATACTTTACAAAATCTTACAATAAGGCCTAAATATGGGAAAAACCCATGGGCCAACATCCCATAAAACCATTATAAAACCTAGAGGACCCCTTACTGGGTCCACATAACCCTCAAAATATGTGAGATCCACGATCTCAACTCCTCCTGGCGCTCCTACTTTGACCAATGTGTCAAAGTCCAAAAGTGGGCCAAAGCTAACCAAAGTTTCCCCAAAACTTGGTTGAGGGCCAAAAGGCCCCCAACACTTTGTTGGCATAGGGGTAGACCCAGGATTCAATGCTTAAGAATGCACCAAAAAAAACTCGACTACCAGGCCTTTCGGAAACACCTGTGAAGTAGGTAAAGTCTCACCTAAGGTAGAAGCACGGGGGGTTACATGACATAGGTGTCTGTAACTAGACTGGGACACGAATCTTTGATAAGAGCACTTCACATAATATTTTGTTAATGCTTAGGACATGAACATGCATTAGTTTATTAAACTCAATAACACCGTAGAGCATAGCAAAAGACAGATAAGCGCAGTAACAACAAGTGATTATGCACCCTGAGCACTTATCACTGTGATTTAAGTCTAGCATTCATTTACCCTTTAACATAAGTAAAGTACTTAAGAAACAAAATATATATTCATTACACATCATAATCAAAGCACTAAGCAAATGTATAATAGAAATGACATTGCACCAAGAAAACCATGAGACACCAGATATACGTGGTTCACACCAAGTTGGGGCTACGTCCACAAACCACTTCACCTCTTTATTATCCGCCAAAATATTACATCCATTCACTACTATGCACTAAGCCACAGAGTCAAACTTTACACAAGACAGGAGATTTGTGCACTAAGCACTAGACCCTCCTTTGTTAGTTTCCAAAAACAGTTCAAACGCATCGAGCCAAAATCTCTTATCACAACACTTAGCACCTTATACAAAATCACAGTCGAGCACAAAGCCTCGACCACATACACTCCTTTGCACATAACACTACTTACTTTTACAATACATTCCCCTTTATTTATACTTTACAAAATCTTACAATAAGGCCTATACATGGGGAAAAACCATGGGTTGACATCCCATAAAACCATTACAAAACCCAGAGAACCCCTTATTGGGTCCACATAACCCTGAAAATAGGTGAGATGCATGATCGTAGCTCTGCCTGTTCTCCTACTTTGACCAACATGTCGAAGTCCAAAAGTGGGCCAAAACTAACCAAAGTTTCCCCAAAACTTGGTCGAGGGCCAATAGGGCCCCAACACTCACCCGTGACTCATCCCGAGTCACTTAGGTCTGGACAATGCTACTTTAAAAGCCTCGAGCTTAACTCGAGATACCTCTCCTGAGCCTCTTTCTTAGCGAGCTCCTCAACTGTTTGCTCTATAATAGGGGCTTCTAGGCATTGTTCTACTACTACAACTACTTGATCTAACTGTGAACCCTGGCCATCGATCTCCTCAAACACCTTGCAAGCTTCATCCTTCATAGGTTGTAACTTTTGTTTTACTTCCATCACCTTACCCGGGAGGGTAGTTTTCTACTGCTATACTATGCGTTGCTCCTGGGATCTCTTCATCTTTTCCACCGCTATGAGCAACTTCATCTATGCCTGCAATGAAAATGCTTGATGTTGTGCCTCCTGTAACTGAGCCTCTAGCTTCTTTAACTCTGGATCCTCAGCGAGGCATTCATACATCTGGGTGCTTCTGTCACTCAACTGTTTACATTCTGAGGCGAGGGATATTATACTTGCTACTGTGTTTTTGGTGGACTCCTCCCTCTGGTCATGCACCTCCTACGGGGTGCTCGAAACTGTTCGGGCCTCCATTTCAACTATCCTAGCCTAAAACTATTGGAGGGTCTCTGCGAGATTTGATACTTGATCTTCGATAGGCTCTTTCTCCTCTTGTACCAAGTCTATCACAGAGCGACACACTTTGCTTACTACTTCTTTGACCACAGCCTGCTCTGCGAGAAGCTTCTATTTTTCCTTTTGTATTTCGGCTTCACCATCTTTCTTTTCCTCTTGAAGCTTCTCCCGAAGCTTTGCTTTCTTGCTTTCATAGATAGCTACATTGTCCTGCGCTACTCATAACTATACTAGGACTTGGTATTTCTCCTTTTGCAAGGATTCTATAGCCTTCTCCTTCTCTTCTTGAGCTCTCTGGAACCGAGCTCATGTTGCATCAGCAAGACTTATTAGCTAGGCTTCTCTTTCAGTAGTCATTTCTCTCTGTTCCCTTCTGTATGCCTTCAAACTTGCCTCTAATACTTTGACCTATTCTGGAGGTATTCCATTAAGCTTAACCTCAACATCCAAGTTGGGGCTAGCCTGTAGTGCTGTGGGGGTGGGAAAATTGATGCTATACTAGGGGAGGGTGATCCAAATCCATGGTTCACCCTACAGAGTCAGCTAGTCCCCCAAGTCTGTGGTCTATGATGAGAAAGGCACAGATGATGCAGTAGGAACTGCGCAGACCAAGCGAACAACCTGTTTCACTTCCTTCAATTCCCTCTCAATCCTTCCGTATAGATCCGCCTGTTTCTCTTCGTATCTCTAAAGCATGTTTTCAGAGGCATCCTCCATAGCTTCAAAGACTAGACTAATGTTTTCGTCAGTGAGAGTGGCTTCCAACTGTGGCTTATTGGTGCACATTTTCTTCTTTTCTAAAGTTTTCTTTTGAGTAACTTTCCTCTTTTGTGGGGTCATTGTCACAACAAGGGGATCTCCAGGTGGTGGGGTGCTAGTATCTTTGCCTCCTCCTTTCTCTTCTTCTCTTTCATCTCCTCCTCTGTGTCCTTCTGCTTCATCTTCTCCTCCTCCTGGCAAGCTAGACCTGCTATCTCTAGAGGTTTCCTCTTTGTCCTCTTCATCACTCTCTATGTCCTGGACTTCAACCTGCTTTTTGCATTCCCTCTACTTCTTTGTCCCAATGGACTGTTCGACATGTTTATCTCGCGTAACCATCGAGCTTCCTATAGTATCAGTGTAAGATAACTCTGCATTGGTGACAAGTACAATAAATTATTCTAGCCAATCCTTTAAAATCTATTCCATATCTTCATCCATGAGCTTATTGTATGACTACAATATTTACTGGTGCTCATCTCTTCACTCGGTGATGTAAATGAAGTGGTGATCAGAATGAAACTTCATTATGGGAAAGTACTGATGCAAGGTATGCAGTGTCATACGAGGGAATGCTTCAATGGAGACTTTCAACTACTGATAATATCTATGAAACACGACATTAGACTTCCACTACTTTGTCATGTCATTGGCATACCACAGGGTGGAAAACCGAGTGGCCAGGGGCTCCGTAGGTACAATCTCTGGTAAAGTAGCTCCTTTAAGCATCTTCCAAGCCAAAAATGCAATCAGAATGATCAACCAACTGTACTGAAACTCATATACTAAGTCATGGGCTTCGTGACAACCTTTTTCTAACTCGTTGACGAGGTAGTTCACCCAATTCATCTGTAGGCCCTCCACACACTTTCCTGTGCAGTCCACCATGAACTTGGTGACCTGTGTGGGGTGGTTATTCCTCACTATCTTTATAGCTAAGAGTTGACAAGAAAGCCACATTATGCCATCCTCTATGGAGGCTACCTTGTAACCTCGCTTCCCCTTTTGTACCTCTCCATAAGCTTATTTGATACACTGTGCTAAAGAATGGTTTGAGGTCTTCCCTGGGTAAAACTATTGTGGGTTAGGACGCTTCAAACTTAAACCTATGATTTGGTGGATCAGCATCAGATCCATAGTAATTCTTTTGTCAATCCATAGATATCTTCCATGATAGCACGACCCTAGGAGTTTAACGCAAGCGTTAACCTCTTGGTGGTGGCCAAAATGAGGAATCCTCATTACGTTCAATTTTAGTGTGCCAACCCCTTGATCCATGGATGCGATATGAGGTGAGGTTTCTTTTTGGTTGTATTCATTAAGTAACGGTGAGGACATAGCATGGCATAGTTCTTCCAGTCTCCTAAGTTGAAGTCACTGTGCTTCAACAACGGGATTTTTCCTAACTGACTTCCTACTATGCAAATTCCTTTCATAATGTACATAGTGAACATGGTGTACTCAAAATCATGAGGAATACTATCATGGTTAACAACGTCAGCCAGAGGCAGAATATACTCAGGCAAGACCGACAAGATCTGCTTTGTGTTAGCCAGATCACTGTGGTGATTTCTTCTTTGTTCAGTTACAGGGTTGCTACGGGTGGAACAATGTCCGATTGAAGGGGAAGTATGCAATCCCCTAGTCGACGATGCTTGAATACCTTCAAATACAGGTCTGTTGACCATGCGTTTCCTAAGAACTTCCTTGAAATATTTCTCAAGGTCGTTGGGTTCACCCAACATTCTATCTTTTAACAGATAGTGGATAGACAAAAAAACAAGCAGGGTACACTTTCAAATACTGACAGGCAACACAGTTTGACACTTGGACAGTTCTCGACTTAGCTCAGTCAGTCACGGGTAGAAAAAAGTGGTCCCATCGCCACGATCGACGAGTTAAATAAGAGGGGTGGTCATGACGGATTTTCCAATGGACAAGAACTAGAGTTAAATGATTCCATTAATGTAAATCTAGCCATTATGGCGAGGTCTCAATGTCCTTAAGCAGTCTATACATCCATAAATGCATTTCCTAACCATTCTGGAGCATCATTCTAACGGTTTGGGTGCCTCCAATGATTATATAACTTCTCCAGGGTGAAGTCCAAATCTACGCGGACCTACTATTCCAACAATGTTCAAACCCTGTGAACCTGCCTCCTCCAAGGTTCCTGTCTGTGAAGTCTTCCATATGGTTTCCTTAACTTGTTTTAGCTTTTCCAACTTAGCCTTGCTTTTATTGAGCTTCCTTTCCTTCTTTCCTGTTATCTGAGTCTCTTTAACTGTTTCTGGAATCGTCTTTCCATTTTTATTCTTATCTTCCCCTAGCGTAGTGGCTTTGCACTGTTGAGGTACCCTCAAAGGTTCTGAAATTAATATCCCTTTTCTTAACACTTCCTGAGTGGGCACACATCTCTCTTTGATAGATAGGTCCTTCAAGCCTTCTTGCAGTCTTTCAACCTTGATAGCTAATTCGTTTTATTTCTATCCCTCCTGTGTTGTTACTTTTCTCTATTTCTTCGACTTATCCTCTCGTTCTTCTCTTAGTTGGTCTATTTTCTTATCTATGAAATCCCTTAATTCTTTCTTTTTCTTTTCTGTAGCTTATTCCTCTAGTTACCTTTTGATCTGATCCTTCTCAATCCAAGTCTTACCTAACAAAAGTGGGAAAGAGGCATTGTCCTCAACAAACCTAATGACTTCAAATTCTTCTTCCGTCGATGTTTCATGAACAATAATAAGTACAGTAGTTACTCTTCCACATAAAGTTATCATCTTTCCCTTAAACAAGCCTATACTTCCTAAAGAAGGTACCATAATAGGCTTTCCCAAAACTTCCCAATTTTCTTCTGTCATAATATTCACTTGTGTTTCTTCATCCAAGATTATACGGTCTATGTCAAAGTCTTTTATTCTTGCACTTATGCATTGTTTTGATTTCAAGATTTCTGGTAAACTGACATATTTATGAACATCCATCATTTCTTCTAACTATAATAACATAGTCTAAACTTCCTCTGACCTTTTCTCTTTATGAATTTCTAACATACCCTTAGTTTGTTTTCAGATTTCTGTGGTGAGGAGTTTCAAAGTTATTTGCCGTATAATCAAATCAGGTATGACACCTCCCTTCTTCTTTCCTAGCTTATTTAGGTTTTCCTTTGTGTCAGTTCATAGACTTAGGGGTCTAACTAACTGGTATTACCCACTTTATAAATTCTAATTATAGACACTTACTACTATATATATCAATAATTAAGTTACATATACCCTAATCTTTTGACACTATATATATTAAAACCCCAGATGTATCCACTTACCACCCTAAACTTATTTCTATACAAAAACCTTCAATACTTAGAACTAATAATACTAATTATCATACTAATTACACAATTTAACACTACTAAGAACAATCCTTTGAAATTATTCTAATCAACTAAAACCTAAGCTTCCTTTCCATAATGTAGTAGTTAGCTCACTACATTAAATTTAATCATAAAGTACTAATAAGTAATAAAATAAAAAACTATTTAACTCTAACCCTAAAAACAACCAAACCTTAACTAAATATAATGTAATGTAGTAGTTAGCTCACTACATTAAATTTAATCATAAAGTACTAATAAGTAATAAAATAAAAAACTATCTAACTCTAACCCTAAAAACAACCAAACCTTAACTAAATATAATTCAATTAATTAAAACTATAAAACTATTAAACCTTTACTTTCAACTTAGTAATAATTTAAGATATATCATTAGTTCACTAAACTTTATACATTAAAAATTCAAAACATAAATTATAAGTACTAATAAATAATAAAATAACTATCTAACTCTAACCCTAAAACAATCAACCCTAACTAAAATCCTTCTTACATTAACTATAAATATAATTCAATTAATTAAAAATACTAATAAAATGAATTAAAAGTCAATCTATTTCAAACCCTAGACTTACATTTATACATATATATAATATTAAAACACTATTAAAACTATTACATTCAACCTTAGTAAAAATTTATTAATTTATTATTTAGTTTAATTTTTGTTTTAAAATTCTATAAATTATTTTAGACAAGCCGACCTAGGTTAAATCTATAAACATCCTGCATCTTAACTATTAATTGACCAAGATCAACAAGCTATCAATTGACAATTAGTCCTGATGATGAATCCCGATTCGGATTCGAAATGTCGATGACAAAAATGACACCAACTGTGGATATCCGACAAATAACTTCAATATCCTTAGTCTCTTGACTCTTTTCATAAATTTCTTGTCTTATGTCCCTCCCTTTAAATTTAGCAATAATCCTTGGACAATCCTCAACCTCATGACCAACAATCTTACAAAAAAGACAAATATGGCCTA
The DNA here is from genome assembly GCA_010110895.2 of Picea sitchensis. Taxonomy (NCBI): domain Eukaryota; kingdom Viridiplantae; phylum Streptophyta; class Pinopsida; order Pinales; family Pinaceae; genus Picea; species Picea sitchensis. The sequence continues at coordinate 139,160 of SNQJ01S0005296.1, forward strand.
CCTCGGGGTATTCCTTAGCAAGATGTCCCTGCCTTCTGCAATTATAACAAAAAGTCAATCCTCTTTTTCTCTTAAGTGTTCCCCAATATTTTCTGTACTGCACACTTCCTCTAGGATCATAGTTTTGGACCTGCAATCTGCAAAAAATATTTCTAGGTCCCTGCATCCACTTAGTAGTCCAAAAACTCTTTCTATGCATAGGAATAACATATCTTTCTTCATTTCCATTAATTTTATTCAAATTAACTCTTTCTTTCAACTGCTCCCTAGACTTCAGACTAGGACAAAATCTATTAAACATACTTAAATTCATTCTTTCAAAACAAAAAATTTCACTTATCTTTCTCTTACCAAAGCACAAAGCTTGCCTCGTATAAAATCTTACCTCTTTTCTTTAGAACAAATTATTTTCTTGGCACAAATCTTCACAAGTCAAGTAGAGTACTGCGCACTTCAGTAATAGACCTAAACACATATATTTTCTTTTTCTTTACTTCAGTTCCCAACAATCATAGTTTCGAGTCCCAGCACAGGGGCAGACCCAGGGTTCAACATTTAACAGTGCACCAACAAAACCCCAACTACCAGACCTTTCAGAAACACCCGCGAAGAAGGCGAAGTCTCACCCAAGGTAGAAGGAGGGGGGGTTATAGGACGCAGGTGTCTGTAACTAGGTTGGGACATGGATATGTGATTAGATCACTTCACATAATATTTTGTTAATTCTTAGTAAGTGAGCATGCATTAGTTTATTAACCTCGATAACACCACAAAGCATAATCAAAGACATATAAGAGCAATAACAACAAGTGATTATGGACCCTGAGCACTCAGCATTGTGAGTTAAGTCTAGCATTCATTTACCCTTTAACATAAGTAAAGTACTTAAGCAAAAAAATATATATTCATTACACATCATAATCAAAGCACTAAGCAAATGCATAACAGAAATGACACTGCACCAAGAAAACCATGAGACACCAGATATACATGGTTCACCTCAGGGTGCGGCTACATCCACAAACCACTTCACCTCTATATTATCCACCAAAATATTACATCTAGTCACTCCTGTGCACTAAGCCATAGAGTCAAACTTCGTACAAGACAAGATATCTGTGCACTAAGCACTAGATCCTCCTTCTTTACCTTCCAAAAATAGGTCAAATGCGTAGAGCCAAAATCTCTTATCACGACACTTAGCACCTTCTACAAAATCACAGTCGAGCACAAAGCCTAGACCACATACATTCCTTTGCATATAACACTACCTACTTCTACAATACATTCCTATCTATTTATACTTTATAGAATCTTACAATAAGGCCTAAACATGGGGACAGCCATGGGCCGACATCCAATAAACCCATTACAAAACCCAAAGGACCCATTACTGGGTCCACATAACCCTTAAAATAGGTGAAATATGCAATCTCATCTCTTCCTAGGCTCCTTTTTCGACCAACGTGTCGAAGTCCAAGAGTGGGCCAAAAATGACAAAAGTTTCCCCAAACCTTGGTCGAGGGCCAACAGGCCCCCAACACTCACCTGTGATTCATCCCGAGTCACTCAGGTTTGGACAATGCTGCTTCAAAATCCTCGAGTTTAACTCGAGCTGCCTCGAATTGCTACCTCTCCTGAGCCTCCTTCTCAGCGAGCTGCTGGACTGTCTTCTCTGTAATAATCCCTTCCAGACGTTGTTCTACTATTGCAACTACTTGATCTAATTGTGAACCTTGGCCATCAATCTCCTCGAAAACCTTGCAATATTCTTCCTGCATAGGTTGTAACTTCTGTGTTATGTCCATCACCTTACCTTGGAGGGAAGCGATTTGTTGTTGTACTATCCGATGCTCTTGGGATCTCTTCATCCTTTCCACTACTATGAGTAGCTTCATATGCACATGTAATGAAGATGCTTTCTACTGTGCTTCTTGTAATTGAGCCTCTAGCTTGTTTAACTCTGGATCCTCTGTGAGGCATTCATACATCAGGGCGCTTTTGTCACTCAACTATTTACATGCCGAGGTGAGAGATTTTATACTTTCTACTTTGTTTTTGGTGGACTCTTCCCCCTGGTCACGCACCTCCTATGGGTAGCTCGACATTGTTTGGGCCTCTAGTTCAACTATCCTAGCCTAAAACTGCTGGAGGGTCTCTGTGAGCTATGCTACTTGATCTTCGACAGGCTCTTTCTCCTCCTGTACCAAGCCTGGCATAGAAAGACATGATTTGCTTACTTCTTCTTTGACCATGGACAACTTTGTGAGAAACTACTCCTTTTCTTTCTGTAGCTAGGCTTTGTCAGCTTTATTTTCCTCCTAAAGCTTTGCTTGAAGCTCTTCTTTCTCACTTTCATAGGTAGCTACATTGTCCTGCGCTACTCGTAACTGTACTAGGACTTCGTCTTTCTCCTTTTGCAAGGATTCTATAGCCTTCTCCTTCTCTTCCTGAGCTCTCTAGAACCGATATTCTGTTGCATCAACAAGCCTTCTTAGCTGGGCTACTCTTTCAGTGGTCATTTCTCTCTGCTCCCTTCTGTATGCCTTCAAACTTGCCTCCAATACTTCGACCTATTTTGGAGGTATTTCTTTAAGGTTAACATCAACATGCAATTTGGGACTATCTTGTAGTGCTTCGGGGGTGGGAAACTTGATGCTATATTAGGGGAGGGTGATCCAAATCCATGGTTCACCCTGGGGAGTCGGTTTATCCCCCAAGTTTGTGGTCTGTGATGAGGAAGGTGGAGACAACACAGTAGGCACTACGCAGACCAAGCGAACAACCTGTTGCACTTCAATTCCCTCTCAATCCTTTCTTATAAATCTACCTGTTTCTCTTCGTATCTATGAAAAATATCTTCATAGGAATCATCCATAGCTCCGTGGACCAGACTAATGTCATCATCAATGAGGGTATCTTCCAACTGTGGCTTATTGGCTCACATTTTCTTCCTTGCTGAAGGTTTCTTCTGAGTAACTTTCCTCTTTTGTAGAGTCACTGTCACAACAGGGGGATATCCAGGTGGTGGGATGATAGTAGCTTTTCTTCCTCCTTTCTTTTATTCTCCTTCATATCCTCCTCCCCGTCCTTCTTCTTCATCTTCTCCTCCTCCTGGTGAGCTAGACCTGCTATCTCTAGAGGTTTCCTCTTCATCCTCTTCGTCACTCTCTATGTCCTGGACTTCAACCTAATTTTTGCATTCCCTCTGCTTCTTCGTCCCACTATGTTGTCCGACATGTTCAGCTCGCGTAACCATCGAGATTCCTATAGTATCATTGTCAGATAAATCTGCATCGGTGATAGCTACAAGAAATTCTTCTGGCCAATCCTTTTAAATCTGTTCCATATCTGCATCCGTGAGCTTATAGTATGATTGCAATATTTCCTGGTGCTCATCTCTTCACGCGGTGATGTAAATGAAGTGGGGATTAGCGAAAAACTTCGCTATGGGCTGGTACTGATGTAGGGTACATGATGTCATACGAAGGAATGCTTCAATGGAGACTTTCAACTGCTGATAATATTTGTGAAACACGACATTAGACTTCCACTGCTTCAATATTTGGGAAAGTAGCTCCTTCAGGCATCTTCCAAGCCACAAATGCAATCAGGATGATCAACCAACTGTAATCAAATTCATATCCTAAGTATTGGGCTTCACGAAAATATTTTTCTAACTTGTTGATGAGGTAGTTCACCCAGTTCATCTGTAGACCCTCCACACACTTTCCAGCGAGGTCCACCATGAACCTGGTGACCTATGTGGGGCAGTTCTTCCTCACTAGCTTGCTAGCTAAGAGTTGACAAGAAAGGCACATTGCGCCATCCTATATGGAGGATACCTTCTAACCTTGCTTCCCCTTTTCTACCTCTCCATAGGCTTCTTTGATACACTGTGCTAAAGAATGGTCTGAGGTCTTCCCTGGGTAGAACTGTTGTGGGTTAGGACCCTTCAAACTTAAACCCGTGATCCGGTGGATCAACTCCAGATCCACAATAATTCTTTTGTCAAGCCATATATATTCTCCATGATAGCATGACGTAAGGAGTTTAACGCAAGAATTACCCCCTGGTGGCAGCCAAAATAAAGAATCTTCATTACGTTTAATATGGTTGACTGCGCCAACCCCTTGATCCATGGCTACGAGATGAGGTGAGGTTTCTTTCCGGTTGTCTTCATTAAGTAATAGTGAGGAGCTAGCATGGCATAGTTCTTTCGGTCTCCTAATTTGAAGTCACTATGCTTCAACAATGGGATCTGTCTTAATTGACTTCCTCTATGAGAATTCATTTTAGACTATACGCAGTGAACATGGAGTACTCGAAATCAAGAGGGATACTATCACGGTTAACAACGTCAGCTAGAGGTAGAGTATACTCAGGCATGATCAACGAGATATGCTTCACGTTAGCCAGATCATTGTGGTTCTTGATTCTTTTTTCAGTTATGGGGTTGATGCGGGTGGAACGATGTCTGATCAAAGGGGAACTCTGTAATCCTCTAGTGAACGATGCTTGAATACCTTTAGATAGAGTTGTTTCGGTCATGAGTTTCCTAAAAACTTCCTTGACAGAATTCTCAAGGTCGTTGGGTTCACCTGACATTATAGCTTTTAACAGATAGCGGATAGACAAACAAACAGGTAGGGTATACTTTCAAATAATGTCAGGCAGTAGAATTTTACACTTGGACAATTCTTGACTTATCTCAATCAGCCATGGGTAGAAAAAAGTGGTCCCAACGCCACGATCGACAAGTTAAATAAGCGGGGTGGTCGTGACAGATCTTCCAATGGACAAGAACTAGAGTTAAATGCTTCCATTAATGTAAATATAGATGTTATGGTGCGGTATCAATGTCCAAAAGTAGTCTATACACCCATAAATGTGTTTCCTAACCATTCTGGAGTGTCATTCTAATGGTCAGGATGCCTCCAATGGTTATATAACTTCACCAGGGCAAAGTCCAAATATGCGTGAATCTGCTATTCCAGTGAGGTTCAAACCCTGCAAACCTGCCTCCTGTGATGTTCCGGTCTACGAAGTCTTCCATATGGTTTCCTTAACTTATTGTAGCTTTTCCAACTTAGCCTTATTTTTATTGAGCTTCCTTGCCTTCTTTCCGGTTATCTGAGTCTCCTTAACTTTTTATGGAATCCTCTTTCCATTTTTATTCTTATCTTCCCCTACCATAGTGGCTTCGCACTGTTGAGGTACCCTCAAAGTTTATGAAGTTAATATCCCTTTTCTTAACACTTCCTAAGTGGGCACACGTCTCTCTTAGATAGATCGGTACTTCAATCCTTCTTGCATTCTTTCAACCTTGATAGCTAATTCTTTTTCTTTTTGTCCCTCCTACGTTGTTACTTTTCTCTATTGCTCCGACTTATCCTCTCATTCTTCTCTTAGTTGGTCTATTTTCCTAGCTATGAAATCCATTAATTCTTCCTTTTTCTTTTATGTATCTTCTTGCTCTGCTTTCCTTCTAATCTGATCCTTCTCAATCTAAGTCTTACCTAACAAAAGTGGGAAAGGGGCGCTATCCTCAACAAACCTAATGACTCCAAATTCTTCTTCCGTCGATGTTCCATGAACAATAATAGGTACAATAGTTACTCTTCCACATAAAGTTATAATCTTGCCCTTAAACAAGCCCATCCTTCCTAAAGAAGGTACCATAGTAGGATTTCCCAAAACTTCCCAAGTTTCTTCTGTCATAATATTCACTCGTGTTTCTTCATCCAAGACTATATGATCTATGTCGAAATCTTTTATTCTTTCACTTATACGTTGTTTTTCTTTCAGGCTTTTTGGTAAACTGACATCTTTATGAAAATCCATCATTTCTTCTAACTGTAATAACAAATTCTGAACTTCCTTTGACCTTTTCTCTTTATGAATTTATAACATACCCTTAATCTCTTGACTATTTTCATAATTTTCTTGTCTTATGTACCTCCCTTCAACTTTAGCAATAATCCTTGGACAATCCTCAAACTCATGACCAACAATATCACAACAAAGACAAATAGGGCCTACCTCAAGGCATTCCTTAGCAAGATGTCCCAGCCTTCTGCAATTATAAAACAAAGTCAATCCTCTTTTTCTCTTAAATGTTTCCCAATATTTTTTGTACTGCACACTTCCCCTATGATCACAGTGCTGGACCTGCAATCTGCAAAAATTGTTTCTAGGTTCCCGAATGCACTTATTAGTCCAAAAACTCTTTCTATGCATAGGAATAACATATATTTCTTCATTTCTGATAAATTTACTCAAATCAACTCTTTCTTTCAACTGTGCCCTAGGCTTCAGACTAGGACAAAATCTATTAAACATACTTAAATTCATGCTTTCAAAAAAAAAAATTTCACTTATCTTTCTCTTACCAAAGAACAAAGCTTGCCTCTTTTATAATCTTACCTCTTTTCTTCAGAACAACTTACTTTCTTGGAACAAATCTTTGCAAGTCAAGTAGAGTATTGCGCACTTCAGCAACAGACCTATGCACAAAGATTTTCTTTTACTTTACTTCAGTTCCCAACAATCACAGTTTCAGGTCCCAGCACAGGGGAAGACCTAGGGTTCAATGCTTAACAACACACCAACAAAACCCCTACTACCAGCCCTTTCGGCAACACCTGCGAATTAGGCAAAGTCTCAGCCAAGGTGGAAGCAAGGGGGGTTACAGGACGCAGGTGTCTACAACCAGGCTGGGACAAAAATCCGTGATACGATCACTTCATAGAATATTCTGTTAACGCTTAGGAAGTGAACATGCATTATTTTATTAACCTCAATAACACCGCAGAGAATAATCAAAGACAGATAAGCAAAGTAACAACAAGTGATTATGCACCCTGATCACTTAGCATTGTGAGTTAAGTCTAGCATTCCTTTTAACAGAAGTAAAGTAATTAAGAAACAAAAATATATTTATTACACATCATAATCAAAGCACTAAGAAAATGCATAACGGAAATGACACTGCACCAAGAAAACCATGAGCCACCAGATATATGTGGTTCACCCCAGGGTGGGGCTACGTCCACAAACCACTTCACTTCTTTATTATCCACCAAAATATTACATCCAATCACTCCTGTGCACTAAGCCAAAGAGTCAAACTTCGCACAAGATAGGAGATCTGGTCACTAAGCACTAGATCCTCCTTCTTTACCTTCCAAAAATAGGTGAAATGAACATAGCCAAAATATCTTATCATGACACTTAGCACCTTCTACAAAATCACAGTCGAGCACAAAGCCTCGACCACATACATTCCTTTTCACATAACACTACTTACTTCTAGAATACATTCCCCTTTATTTATACTTTACAAGATCTTACAATAAGGCCTAAACATGGGGAAAGCCCATGGGCCGACATCCCATAAACCCATTACAAAACCCATAGGAACCCTTACTAGGACCACATAACCCTTAAAATAGGTGAGATCCATGATCTCAGCTCCGCCTGGGTGCTCCTACTTTGACCAATGTGTCGAAGTCCAAAAGTGGGCTAAAATTGTCCAAAGTGTACCCAAAACTTGGTCGAGGGCCAACAGGCCCCCAACCCTCACCTATGACTCGTCTCGAGTCATTTAGGTATGGACAATGCTACTTCAAAAGCCTCGAACTTAACTCAATTTGCCTTGACTTGCTACCTCACCTGAGCCTCCTGCTCAGCGAGCTCCTGGACTGTCTTCTCTGTAACAAGCCCTTCCAGGCATTGTTCTACTGCTGCAACTACTTGATCTAACTGTGAACCCTGGCCATCGATCTCCTCGAACACCTTGAAATATTCTTCCTACATAGGTTGTAACTTTTGTGTTACTTCTACCACCTTACCTTGGAGGGAAGTGATCTGATGTTGTACTGTGAGTTTCTCCTGGGATCTCTTCATCCCTTCCACTATTGTGAGAAACTTCATCTGTGCCTATAATGAAAGTTCTTTGTGCTATGCTTCCTATAACTGAGCCTCTAGATTCTTTAACTCTACATCCTCGGCGACGCGTTCATACGTCCGGGCTCTTCTGTCACTCAAATGTTTACATGTTGAAGTGAGGGATTTTATACTTGCTACTGTGTTTTTAGAAGACTCTTGCCTCTAGTCACGCACCTCCTGTGGGGTGCTCGACACTTTTCAGGCCTCGAGTTCAATTATCCTAGCCTGAAACTGCTAGAGGGTCTCTGTGAGCTTCGCTACTTGAGATTCGACAGGCTCTTTCTCCTTCTGTACCAAGCCTGGCATAGAGCGACATGCTTTTCTTACTGCTTCTTTGACCACGGCCTGCTATGTGAGCATCTCCTCTTTTTCCTTCTATAGTTTGGCTTCACCAACTTTCTTTTCCTTCTGAAGCTTCACCTGAAGCTCTGCTTTCTCATTTTCATATGCAACTACACTATCCTACACTGCTCGTAACTATACTAGGACTTCACCTTTCTCCTTTTACAAGGCTAATGTAGCTTTCTCCTTTTCTTCCTAAGCTCTCTATAACCGAGCTTCTGTTGCATCAACAAGCCTTCTTAGTTGGGATGCTCTTTCAACAGTCATTTCTCTATGTTCCCTTCTGTATGCCTTCAAACCTGCCTCCAATACTTCGACCTGTTCTGGAGGTATTCCTTTAAGGTTAACCTCAACATGCAATTTGGGAATATATTTTAGTTCTTTGGGGTGGGAAACTTGATTCTATACTGGGGGAGAGTGTTTCAAATCCCTGGTTCACCTTGTGGAGTCATTTCATCCCCTAAGTCTATAGTCTATGATGAGGAAGGTGCATATGGCGTAGTAGGCACTACGTGGACCAAGCGAACAACCTACTATACTTCCTTCAATTCCCTCTCAATCCTTTCATATAAATCCACATGTTTATCTTCATATCTCTGCAACATGTCTTTAGAGGCGTCCTCCATAGCTCCACAGACCAAACTAATGTCATCATAAGTGAGAGTGGCTTCCAACTGTGTATTATTGGCACACATTTTATTCCTTGTTGAAGGTTTCTTCTGAGTAAATTTCCTCTTTTGTGGGGTCACTGTCATAGCAAGGGGATCTCTAGGTTGTGGGTTGATAGTAGCTTTGCTTCCTCCTTTCTCTTATTCTCCTTCATCTCCTCCTCCTTTTCATTTTTCTTCATCTTCTCCTCCTCCTGGTGTTACACATTATTTTTTTCACCCTTATGACCATTAATGATGTAAACCTATTTGTTGTTTTCAGAGGGATAAATGGCCCAAATTCCTGAAGAAAGAAGGGAGAAGAAATTTGCCTTAGAGATGAAATCATATTTTCCTTTGTAAAAGCCCTAGTAAGGAGGATCGTCGAATGTTTTACTATACTTGGCCTGCGATGTTGTTGCACTCTGCTCAGTTCTAGGAGTGCGGCGATTTTCATATGTGGGAAAAATGAGCATCTTCTCGATGCTTTTAGAAGGAGAATCTTTTATGGTGAGATGGCCTCCGATCGATTTGGATCTTACTCTCTTTTCTAATTTAGTGAGATAATTCTAACCTCCTCACCCTATCCTCTTCATCTTATAAAAAAAGAGGAGGTCTCATGGAGAAAGTTAGATTATATTGGGACTGAAAATTTGGCTTGAGATTGTTAGCTTGGTTAGAGTGGCTTTGAGTTTTTCCTTGTCAAGATAGATTGTGAGTGATTTTCAGATCCATAGTCTCAGAATTCTTGGAGCAGAAGTGTGTGGGAAGAAAGGAACTATTGGAAGGGACCTTACGACATTAAGGCTTTGGTTGTAATCTCTCTTTCTATTATTTAATACAAATGCACTTTTCTTTCCTATATGAATATTATTTGTCCATATTGTATGATTCCTTGATCACATACATAGTTTCATATCAAGTAGGCTCTGTTATTCTTGTCTTCGTTGGCTTGTGTTATTTTTTAGGTATTTCTCCATAAGTCTCGCGACAGAACTTGGATTGCATTGACGAAGTTAGATCTTCAATATTTAAAAGGTATGTTCTAGATCCATTTCTCATTTGATAATTGAAATCTAAGGAAAGAGTAGTGTATTGTCTTGTTTTATTCTAGTTTCATAGTGAAACTAGGGAGATATGTTTGTATCCGCACTTATTAATTTGTCCAACAAAAAAATTGGTGACCATACTGGAGAAAATATTGTTTTCCTAGTTTGTCTTGCTTTCTTTCTTTGATTTCCTGGGTTTTGTTTTCTGAGTCATTGGGAGATCCAGATGAACTCTTTGACTGTTTAAATTCACTGGAAAACCTTCTTGCTTTTTATTTTTTCCACTTTTCCTTTGATCGTCGCACCCTGCTTTGAGAGATAGTGCAACGATCTAAGATAGACGCACTCTACCTATTAGCCACAGTGCGATTTCATCGCACTGTAATTGTTCTCTAGCCTACGATGATCAAGGATCGTCACGTTGTGTTAGTCTATATCTTGCGATGATTGTGTGAAAACATATTTTTTGGTGGTTTTCCTTGCCTAGATCTTTGATAAGTGTTTGGGGTGATTTTTTGGGTTTGATTACAATCTTCTTGACATATTTTCTATTACTTTTAGCTATCTTTGAAAAACAAAAGTCTTATTTTTTTTTGCATTAGATTGGGGGCATCCTTGCATTTGAAGTAGCAAAATTGCATGGTTTTTGGCATTTTTGATCTTGAAATCTTAAAAATCATGTATTGGTGTACAATATCTTAGGCTCATTTCTTGAATATCTTGATATTGATGAGTTTAATAATTTTTTTGGGACATTGTGAATCTGGGAATGATAAACGTTTTCTCCTTCTCATAATATAGCTTTCATCGAAGTGAAATATTTGCATTGTTTAGAGTCGGTCAAAACATCATTTAGTCCACACCATTTTCCTCTTGCATAACAACAACCTTAAAATAAAGAACTTATAAAAATTGATTAGACATTTTTATATTTTATGGTAGCAAACCTACATTAGATTAGTTGTAGAGCTTTGGAATAGGTGTGAAATATAACTTTCCAAAGCTACAAACAAACAAAATATCTTGTGATAGGGAGAGTTCAAATCCACTTGCTACATTTTGTCCTGGGAAGCCCTTCTAACACAAGGGTCAATCACGAGGTCCTATTAGGACTAGCAGAGTTACTCACCCTTCTTTGTTGGTCTTATTGTAGAGATTGTGCATATTATTGGGGGTCACTTGAGAATAAAATCTCGTGGGGACCTTCTCGAGTTGATTTCAGGCTTAGATACCCTGCTTTTGTGCATGGATCAAACTGTCGATTGTTTCCCCAGGAATCATTGTTGTATTCGGTAACCTTATTGTCCTTTCTCTTTAGGGTTTTTTACACAAGGTGACTATGGAGGGGAAAGTATTCATGGTACCTGGAATCGACATTCTCCAAATTCACTCGGGCTCCTTGGAGGGTATACCCATGATTATGTGTGGGAGATTGCACCAGGGTGTAAGTCCGTTAATAAGATCGTCAACGTAAATTTTCCACTCGCTCTATCTCAACCCCTTCTTACAATGTTCCTGTGATGTTGGATTTCATCACCAACTAGTGCATTCATTGTGACAAGTTTTTTTTTTCTTAATTTCTTACTAGAGTTTTAGCGTGTACTATTTGTTTTCCCTTATAGGCCTTAAGTTGGATCTATTTTTAATGGAATCAGTTCCCAGAATGACCAATGAGGGAACCCCTTTTCTAGGGGAACCTTTTGTTTTTCCTTCTTCTGGAAGCATTGGTCCTCCTCACATCACTACTTTGAGCCTTCCAGGTCTCATAATTGGATTACTGGTATGGTTTTTTTCCACTCAGGTAATCTTGAATGTAGCTAGTGATTCTTTTGTAAGAACTTTCTCCCAAGAACATCAACCTCATGTTGATGCTTCACCTTCTTCACTAGTAAGATTTTATTCACCTTCTCCACTTGAAAGGTCTTCTTCCATTTCATATTATTCGCTAAGTGAAATCTCTGAATCTAGTAACTCGGTGGATAAGAAGAATAAGAAGAAGAAAAATAAGCAAGGGTCCAAAATTCCAATGTAACATCCCCGACCACCACTAGGCTGGGAAACGCTACCAACAAAACCTTAACTTAGCCTTTAAATATCTGATACCAATTTGTAACATCCCAAGCCATGAACTGGCCTGGGCAATGCCACCACTTAGCTCTTACTTAGGTACGATACCAAACTGTAGCTTCCCCGACCCTCCACGGAGACCGGGTAAAGCTACCACTGTGAAAACATTTACATATATATAATATGCATTAAATTAAATTAACACATTTAACATAGAGTTACTGTTACCATTCAGATTAAAACAAGACTAACAGTAAATCCACATGCAACATAACACATGATAACATTCAAGCATCAGTAGCACAAACATGCATAACATATAAATTAAGAATAGACTGATACTTCTCTTTTAGCTGGAGTAAATCCACCAACTATGTCCAGACCTTCCACGAACCTCCTAGCCATAGACCACACTGCTCATCACGCTCACCAGTGGGTCACCCCCGAGCTGGGACCAAGCTCCACCCAAGGCAAGGGAATCCTAGACTAGGCTGAGGTTATAGGAAACTACACAAAGCAAACAAAATCATTCTCTCTAGGAGCCTTCTTACGCCCACTACTCACGGAGTCTCATTCCCCACATGCATGTTCCACCCAGGAGTATACACCTTCACAAGAATAGTCCATCAGTGCTTCACCTCCCTCTCTAGATCTTGGCAACAAGACAGATTAGGAATTCTCAGAGCTCTGTAGCTGGTGCTGGACTCTCTCTAGGAGAAAACCACTTCCCAACAAACTCTCTAACCTTGAGAGAGCTTCTCATAGGCCTGACAACATGCCTCTTCTACTATGGGCCTAACAACCCACTTCTTCATCCCACTCCTTGACTCGGTTCCAGCCAGGAGAGGACAATAGCAACTGTTCAACACTCATTCACACAAGGATGACAGTAGCAACCAAAAATTGGGTATGGACATCCAAAAATGAAAATCGTCCACACTAAGACACAACACGACTCAGTAAGAAACAACAGATGACAACAAGCCACCCTTATTCGAGGAACCGTGTGGCCGCAACAACCAACCATTATGAAACACACGTGACATAGACATATACGGGATGCTCAGGCTTCATGGACAATGCGGCTCAGTCCATCGATTTTCCCATAGGTTCTCACTGGGTTCGTGACCAAGAAACAATACAAAGGTCGATTGTAGAGGCAAAATGGGTTCAAACTTTAGATGGTCGAATGACCAATGAACTCCCACAGAGGTTGGAAGAATGACCCCAAACATGACTGACTCATCATTTTTAATTACATGCACCCAGGTTGACACTTGTCTTCCTGGAGCTGCATGCACTACATTTTCATTCGTTCCCCTTTCCCAGAAACTTAGGACAACACTCATCAATTGTCCACCTTAGCCTTTAGGAAATAATAATAAATTATTATCCACTTTAGAGGTAAGCCCCCTAGCTTGGCCCCTAGGTACACACACTTAGCCTCCTCCCTCACCCAATCCCGTGGAATCTTAGTCCCCCATCACTCTTTCTTCGTGGTTGGTCTGCATGCAGCAATGTTTATATTTTATTAATGATCTGCATAATTAGATATACAAAATCAGGCTCCTAGCCTTTAACACCTAGCCTCTTCGACCTAGTAAACACATAATCCCACCAGCTTATGAACACTCATCTCACCAGCCTACAAAACATGTTTACAATTTATAAATACAACTGGGGATCTTCCTTGGGGATATTACATCCAACCACTACCAAACATGTTGGAAGACAACCAACTATTGCTAATCATGCTGGGAGTGTTGATGGTGCCAAGACAACCCAAACCCATAAGCCCAAGTACCCTTACAGGCTTTGTAAGGGTAGTCATCTTCTTAAATATTTCCCTAGTCTATCCAAGGTCTTAGAAGCATGGTCTACATCTCCTTGCCAGTCCATGTCGTCAGCCTCTAAACAACATGCTGATGACCTCCCATCAACTAGTCAAGATGTCGTTGGAAGAAGAAAAGTAGAGTCAAGTTCCCATGTCTGTTATGTAGAGGGATTCATCTAACTCACCTTTTCCCTCATATGAACGAAGCCTCGAAATTACTGGAAGACATCACTATTTCATAGCCTCAACTTCCATCTTGTTATCATAAGCTTTCTCTCAATCCTCCAGTAGTTGACGGTATGATCAATCTAGTCCCCTCGTCAGTTAGTCCGGTTGATCATGTGGTCAATCTGGTCACATCCTTCATTGAACCAGTTGACAAAGTGATCGATCCAAGCTCATCCTAGGTTGAACCCACTCTCCCGATAGAGAGCGAAAGCCCAGTGGTCGATCTGTTTCCACCTGTCGACCCTATTCTCCATTTGGAGAATGAAACCCAAATGGTCGATTTGATGTCATTATAAGTCGATCCTACTCTCCCGCTAGAGAGTAAACCTAATGCTGCTCACGTTTTTGTCGTTGATACAAAATCTACCCTGCTAGGGGGCATTCCTCCTACTCCCATGGAACCCTCTCCAAGTAATGAGGCCATACTTTTTGATTGGGGTGCATTAACTGGAACTCATCTTCCCTCTCACATTGCTTTTCAGATTACCATACAGGTTTGTGGCATTCCTCATACGCTGATAGATGAAGGTTCATCTGTTAGTATTTTGTCCTCTATTGCTTGGAAAGCTTTGGGTTATCCTCATCTTGTGTCGGTTACGTAGAATCTGTTAGCTTTTAACAAATGAACCAGTCACCCTTTATGATTCCTTCCTCAATTTCCTATAACTTTGGAGGGAAAAACTGTCTTCATTGATGTCATGGTCATCCAAGATCCCTTGGATTTTGATTTACTCCTTGGGAGAGATTATGTCTATTCCATGAAAGCTATAGTGTCTACTCTTTTTCATGTGATATCTTTCCCTCACGATGGAAGAGTTGTAACTATTGATCAACTTTCCTTTGTTGGCCCTGACTTGACCATCCACTCAATGAAATCCTTAAATGGTTCGTATACACAAATGCTATCACCCCTGCCACAAGTCAATTATGTGGCATTGTCTCCCATGCCTTCCGATGTTGATGATGATGACTTGGATCCACTAGTTGACATGGTGATATCTTCGATATGGCTTTTGGAGCTTGATCTCCTTACCCCTATCGCAGACCTCAACATGTGTTCCTTCCAGAGTGTGTTTCTTCCATCCAGTGAAGATCTCTTGGAAGCCATGACCAAGTTTTTGTTAGGATATTTAGACACTTAGGAGTTAGTTAATATCTACTTGGTCTAATATGTCGTTAGGTAAAAGTGTGTTTCTTTAGTATGCATTAGTATGCATTTGTAGTTAGGCAATCCAACGGTCATGATATGTTCCTGACATAGAGTGATCCGACGGTTCATACTCTCCTCGATCTTAACGACCATTAATCCATGGCTTAACACCCGATTGGTCCATGATATCTATTTAAAGAAGCATGGAGGGTCATT
>SNQJ01S0005296.1:159950-179934 GCA_010110895.2 Picea sitchensis
GTTTCCCCGTAGGGGTTTTACCACGTGAAAACATCGGTGTGTTGATCTTTGATCTGGTTATGTGAGTGGTTACTGAAGGTGTTCATCCTTTGTTGGAATACCTGTGTTGTCGAACAGTTTTCTCCCTTGACATGGTGTCCTTTCAGAGCATTGTACTCTTGGAAGCCTTGATAAAAAAGAGAGCTTTGAGCATGGTTTTTTGATTTCAATCTCATTAAAAAATGAAACCGGATTTGAGCATTGTTTTCTGATTTCAAGCTCGTTAAAAAAGGAAACCAGCTGCGAGGATAGTTTTCACATCTCTATAGTAACCTTGTTAAAAAATGAAACAAAGATTATGAGCATAGTTCTTGTTTCTATGTCAAGCTAGTTAAAAAATGAAATAGAGGTCTAGGGATTAAACCTGGATTCATGAGCATAATTCTTGTTTCTGTGTCAATCTCGTTAAAAAATGAAATAGATTGTTTCTACTCTTCGATTGAGGCAAGTACTTCGTTATGTATAGTATTTGAAGCTTCATTTCATCCTCCTGTGTCAAGGGACGAAACAATACTTTGGGGGAAATTATTTCAGCCTCTAGAATTCATGCTAAATTTAAACCACTAGCTTCTTAAGCTGGGGGCTAAGTACCAACCATCCCTGGAATATGTGTTGGGAAACCTCAAGCATAGTTTCCTATGGTTCAATCTTTTGTAAAAATGAAACCAGGTCTAAGCATAGTTTTGGCTAGTTTTAAGCTTGTGTAAAAATAAAATCTATCCCAAGCATAGTTTTGTTTTGTTTTAAGCTTGTGTAAAAATAAAAACAATCCCGATCTTAGTCTTTGTTCTTTCTCATCCTTGTAAATCAATGAGAATGCAACCGAGTAGACTTTTATCACTTTTTTGGACTCGTAAAGGTTATATGAAAAACGAACCCCCTGGAGTCCTCTTTAAGACCTTTTCAGACTCTCTAAACATGAAAAGATTGTCAAGTATACTTTATCACTTTTTTGGACTCATAAAGGTTATACTAAAAAGGAACCCCCTGGAGTTCCCTTTAATCTCTTTTCAAACTCTCTAAACATGAAAATATTTCCAAGAGATCTTGTTCTTTTCACACTCGTTAAATTATTAGAAAGCATGTCTATTGAGAGATAGTTTATCTCTTTTTCGGTCTCATTAGACTACTTTACGAAAAAGGACATTTTGGATTTTTCTTTAAGTGTTTTTTAGACTCTCTAAACATGAAAAACCCTCGATTTTTCTTTCTTTGGACTTGTAAAATAAACATCGAAAGGCCCATATGGGACTGAACCACTCCTTCCTAGGGTTCGTTAAACATACTCCAAGGTACTCATCCGAAGGATGAGCTTACAGTTCAAGCATATGTTATCCTCCTCAAGATTGTGTAAAAATAAAGAGGTACTCGCCAAAAATGGTGGGGGGGGAATTGGGAAAGAAATGTATCTAAACCTATATTCTATGGAAGAGTCACCTTTGAACATGACACCCTTTCACTCACTTTGTGTCTAGGTTGGAAAATCCACTTGTATCTTGATCATACTCCTATAAGATTACATTTTGGTCTGTGATCCCTGTTGTTGAGTCAGTGATGCCAAGATAATTATCATGCCGTCAATATGTTCAAAGAGAAGTTCAACCCGGAAAGCCTTCTATTGCGTCAACCATTTCTACAATCCTTAAGCCTTCTATTGTGTCGTCCATCCCTGATTAAGTCCTAAATTACTTGTTACTTTGATCTACCTCAAATATTTTTACCCGTTTTGTGTCATTGATCAGGGATACATTAAGGCCCTCTTGTGACGAGTCTTTTTCTGTCAAATCCAACTTATTATCCAGGAATTAGACTTAGAAACTAATTGGTACCTTGGAACTTGCATGCCTCAATAACAGGTTTCCTCGCTTTTGACAATGGTTTTTCATCATTGACCCCTAATCGGGAGATTCCATCGAGTGTTCGACTTCAGCTCATTAATTCACACCTGTTGGATTATACTGGTGTACCTTGGGGGTCATTGACATTAATGGTGATTTCCCTTGCACTTGTTAATGGTATTCATTAATGACCGGTAATCAAGTGGTTTCTACCATGTTTGACTTTAGCACATGTATTTTCATGGTTAGATTCATACTATAGAGTGGTGGAGATGAAGAGCCTGAATCTTTTCTGATAGATTCAGGTTGCATTGGAGTATATTCAGATTGTATTGTTGCATAGATCCACAATGTATGTCTCATGGATATGTTCAAATTTGAGTCTTTAACACATAGATCCATAATGTATTTTTGGTGGCTATGTTTAGATTTGAGTCATATTGGCATGGATCCACAGTGTATGTTTGGTGGCCATGACCAATCTTACTTGACATGGATCTATTTTGAGCATGGGAATGCCTACCTCAGTGATGATATATTATTGCAATGTATTTCCTTGTTTGTTGGTAGGTTTTCGACCGATGTGTTCCCTATCACTTTTATCTAACTTCATACTTTGGGGGCCTCTATGTTGCACATTATTTTTATCACCCTTATAACCATTAATGATGTAAACCTATCTGTTGTCTTCAGAGGGATTAGTGGCCTAAATTCCTGAAGAAATAAGGGAGAAGAACTTTGCCTGAGAGATGAAATCATATTTTCCTTTGTAAAAACCCTAGTGAGGAGGATCGTTGCACCCTGTCCAGTTATAGGGGTGCGATGATCCTAGATCATTGCATGTTGTACTATACATGGCCTACGACATCATTTCACTCTGCTCAATTCTAGGAGTACGATAATTTTTGTACATGGGAAAAACAAGCATCTTCTCGATGCTTCTAGAAGGAGAAGCTTCTATGGTGAGGTGGCCTCTAACCAACTTCGATCTTACTCACTTTTCTGATTTAGTGAGATCATCCTAACCTCCTCACCCTATCCTCTTCAACTTATAAAAAGAGAGGAGTTCTCATGGAGAAAGTTAGATTGCATTGGGATTGGAAATTTGGCTTAAGATTGTTAGCTTCGTTAGAGTGGCTTTGAGTTTTGCCTTGTCAAGATATATTGTGAGTGATTTCCAGATCTATAGTCTCAGAATTCTTGGAGTAGAAGTGTGTGGGAATCAAGGAACTGTTGGAAGGGACCTTATGACATCAAGGCTTTGGTTGTAATCTCTCTTTCTATTATTAAATACATATGCACTTTTCTTTCCTATATTATTCTTATTTTTCCATATTGTATAAATTCCTTGATCACATACATAGTTTCATGTCAAGTAGGCTCTGTTATTCTTGTCTTCGTTGGCTTGTGTTCTTTTGCAGGTATTTCTCCATAAGCCTCGCGACGGAGCTTGGATTTCATTGGCAAAGTCAGATCTTCAATATTTAAAAGGTATGTTGTAGATCCATTTCTCATTTGATAATTGAAATATAAGGAAAGAGTAGTGTACTGTCTTGTTTTGTTCTAGTTTCGTAGTGAAACTAGGGAGATCTATTTGTGTCCGCACTTACTAATTTGTCTGACAACACCTGGCGAGCTAGACCTACTATCTCCAGAGATTTCCTCTTCGTACTCTTCGTCACTCTCTATGTCCTAGACTTCAACTTGCTTTTTGCGTTCCCTCTGCTTCTTTGTCCCATTGGACTGTCCAACATGTTCATCTCGTGTAACCATTGAGATTCCTATAGTATCAGTTTCAGATAACTCCAAATTGGTGACAGGTACAAGAAATTGTTCTATCCAATCCTTTAAAACATGTTCCATATCTGCATCCATGAGCTTATAGTATGATTGCAATATTTCCTAGTGCTCATCTATTCATGTGGTGATGTAAATGAAGTGGGGATCAGTGCAAAACTTTGCTATGGGCTGATACTAATGTAGGGTATGTGGTGTCATATGAGGGAATGTTTCAATGGAGACTTTCAACTGCTGATAATATCTATGAAACACAAGATTAGGCTGCCACTTCTTTGTCATGTCATTGGTATACCAAAGGGTGGAAAAACGAGCAGCCAAGGGCTCCGTAGGTTCAATCTCTAGGAAAGTAGATCCTTCAGGCATCTTCCAAGCCACAAATGCAATCAAGATGATCAACCAACTGTAGTGAAATTCATATCCTAAGTCTTGGGCTTTGTGAAAATATTTTTCTAACTCGTTGATGAGGTAGTTCGCCCAGTTCATATGTAGGCCCTCCACACACTTTCCTGCGAGGTCCACCATGAACCTGGTGACCTGTGTGGGGCGATTCTTTCTCACTATCTTGTTAGATAAGAGTTTACAAGTAAGGAATACTACGCTATCCTGTATGGAGGATACCTTGTAACCTCGCTTCCCCTTTTCTACCTCTCCATAGGCTTCATTGATATGTTGTGCTAAAGAATAGTTTGAGGTCTTCCCTGGGTAGAACAGCTATGGGTCAGGACCCTTCAAACTTTAACTTGTGATCTGGTGGATCAAAGTCGGATCCACAATAATTCTTCTATCAAGCCATAGATATCCTCCATGATAGAATGACATAAGGATTTTAACGCAAGCATTAACCTCCTTGTGGTGGCCAAAATGTAGAATCTTAATTACGTTTAATATGGTTGACTACGCCAACCCCTTGATCCATGGCTACAAGATGAGGTGAGGTTTCTTTCTGGTTGTCTTCATTAAGTAATGGTGAGGAGCTAGCGTGGCATAGTTCTTCATGTCTCATAATTTAAATTCACTATGATTCAAGAATGGGATCTTCCCTAACTGAGTTCCTACTATGTGAATTCCTTTAGGAATGTACATAGTGAACACAAAGTACTCGAAATCACGAGGGATAATATCGCAGTTAATAACATTGGCAGAGGCAAAATATACTCAGGAAGGATCAATGATATCTACTTCACGTTAGCCAGATCACCATGGTGATTGCTTCTTTGTTCAGTTATGGGGTTGATGCAGGTGGAACGACATCTGGTCGAAGGGGAAGCCTGCAATCCCCTAGTCGATGATGCTTGAATAAATTCAGATACAAGTCTATCGGCCATGAGTTTCCTAAGAAATTCCTCGACAAAATTCTCAAGGTCATTGGGTTCACTCGACATTATAGCTTTTAACATATAGCGGATAGACAAATAGATAGGCAGGGTATACTTTCAGATAACGACAAGAAGCATAGTTCGACACTTGGACAGTTCTCGACTTAGCTTAGTCAGTCACGGGTAGAAAAAAGTGGTCCGAGCGCCATGATCAATGAGTTAAATAAGTGGGGTGGTCATGATGGATCTTCCAATAGATAGGAACTAGAGTTAAATGCTTCCATTAATGTAAATCTAGCTGTTATGGCGTGATCTCAATGTCCAAAAGAAGTCTATACACCCATAAATGTGTTTCCTAATCATTCTGGAGCATCATTATAACGGTCGGGTTGCCTCCAATGGTTATATAACTTCTCCAGGGCAAAGTCCAAATCTGCGCGGACCTGTTGTTCCAACGAGGTTCAAACCCTGCGAACCTACCTCCTGCGAGGTTCTGGTCTGTGAAGTCTTCCATATGGTTTCCTTAACTTCTTGTAGATTTTCCAACTTAGCCTTGTTTTTATTGAGATTCCTTTCCTTCTTTCTTGTTATCTGATTCTCTTTAATTTTTTATGGAATCCTCTTTCCATTTTTATTCTTATCTTCCCCTAGCATAGTGGCTTCGCACTGTTGAGGTACCCTCAAAGGTTCTAAAGTTAATATCCCTTTTCTTAAAACTTCCTGAGTGGGCACACTTCTCTATTAGATAGATAGGTCCTTCAAGCCTTCTTTCATTCTGTCAACCTTGATAGCTAATTCTTTTTCTTTTTGTCCTTCTTGCGTTGTTACTTTTCTCTGTTGCTTTGACTTATCCTCTCGTTATTCTCTTAGTTGGTCTATTTTCCTAGCTATGAAATCCCTTAATTCTTGATTTTTCTTTTCTGTATCTTCTTCCTATGCTTTCCTTCTAATCTGATCCTTCTCAATCCAAGTCTACCTAAAAAAATTGGGAAAGGGGCGTTGTCTTCAACAAACCTAATGAATTCAAATTCTTCTTCTATCGATGTTCTATGAGCAATAATAGGTACAATAGTTACTCTTCACAATAAATTTATCATCTTTCCCTTAAACAAGCCTATCCTTCCTAAAGAAGGTACCACAGTAGGATTTCCCAAAACTTCCCAAGTTTCTTCTATCATAATATTCACTTGTGTTTCTTCATCTAAGACTATACGGTCTATGTCAAAGTCTTTTATTCTTGCACTTATCCGTTGTTTTGATTTCAGGATTTCTGGTAAACTGACATCTTTATGAACATCCATCATTTCTTCTAACTGTAATAACATAGTCTGAAATACCTCTGACCTTTTATCTTTATGACTTTCTAACATACCCTTAGTCTCTTGACTCTTTTCATAATTTTCTTGTCTTATGTCCCTCCCTTCAACTTTAGCAATAATGCTTGGACAATTCTCAACCTCATGACCAACAATATTACAACAAAGACAAATAGGGCCTACCTCAGGGAATTACTTAGCAAGATGTCCCAGCCTTCTGCAATTATAACACAAAGTCAATCCTCTTTTTCTCTTAAATGTTGCCCAATCTTTTCTGTACTGTGCGCTTCCCCTAGGATCATACTGTTGGACCTGCAATGTACAAAAAATGTTTCTAGGTTCCCGAATCCACTTATTAGTCCAAAAACTCTTTCTATGCATAGGAATAACATATCTTTCTTCATTTCCATTAAATTTACTCAAATCAACTCTTTATTTCAACTACACCCTAGCCTTGAGACTAGGACATAATTTGTTAAACATGCTTAAATTCATGCTTTCAAAACAAAACTTTTCACTTATCTTTCTCTTACCAAAGCACAAAGCTTGCCTCTTTTAGAATCTTACCTCTTTTCTTCAGAACAACTTAATTTCTTGGCATAAAGCTTTGCAAGTCAAGTATAGTACTGCGCACTTCAGCAACATACCTACGCACATAGATTTTCTTTTTCTTTACTTAAGTTCCCAACAATCACAGTTTTGAGTCCCGACAATGGAACCATTTGTTGGCACAGGGGTAGACCCAAGGTTCAATTCTTAGTAGTGCACCAACAAAATCTTGACTACCATCCCTTTCATTAAAACCTATGAAGCGGACGAAGTCTCCCCCAAGGTAGAAGCAATGGGGGTTACAGGACGCAGGTGTCTGTAACCAGGCTGGGACATGAATCTGTGATAAGAGAACTTCATAGAATATTATGTTAATGCTTAGGAAGTGAACATGCATTAGTTTATTAACCTCAATAACACCGTAGAGCATAATCAAAGACATCAAGGATTAGATCCTGTCACTGAAAGTGGGGGGGTGAACCACTGAAAAATTAATTTTATCAATTTTCTTTTGTTAATGCAAACATAATTTTAGCACAATATTTTATCGTGGAACCCAATTGGGAAAACCACAAATACTTTTGTATTAACTGCAATTTTTTTTGTTTTACATGTTGCATAGAAGGAAGATGTTCTTCCTTTTCGATCAAAACCAAATTATCGGGATGCACCCACACCCTTGTTTACCAGAACCAATTGGTAGGAGGCTTCGACCCCCTATTTAGTCAACTACAACTGACAAGGAAGCACCAACTCCCCTGTAGGCACCAACCTGCCCTTGCACCACCCAACCACCCTTATTTTTTGAATCTGGAGAAACTTTTGTATCAATTATTTACTACATATCTCTTTGCTTCTGTGATTTAATATGTATTCTTTTCCAGACTGTAGAGACACTTTCTTCTTACCACTCTTCCTCATTTATATAATCTTCAAAATGGTGTGAGTTATGACGCACAGTGTCCTTTCGTTTGGACCATCCGCACCTCTATGTTTAACTTAACCATAATCACTATTTATTATTCACACTGTGAAGGATTTTTATAATTTGATCACGGATACGGATCAATTTCATCTTTTAACTCAATCCCGAATCTCTGCAATTATTGCAAAAACTGAGTTCTATAGAGGTGCTCCCTTCAAACCATTACATGTGAATGATAACGCAAAACCACAGGCTTATCAATTTTAGCGACGTATTACATTTTGCCTTTATATCTTTTATTCCATATGACCAATGGTGGTGATTAGATGCTAGGCCAAACGAGCACTTGAGCGCTTATCAGAATCCTTGGTCACAATTTGATCTACCGATGAGATGGATGACTGTCGGGGCTTCGAAACTTCACCCTTTGGGACTTCGAGACTTGCAACCTTTCAAATCTTCTTAATCATATTTCACCGAACAGATTGGACGATTCATGTTTATTTCGTGGAACCAGATCAATGGTTAGATTCGATCCTTACACTTATCCTTTCACTAATTAATTTGAAGGCTGGGAATTAATCAAGCATTGAGATGGATGACCACCATTTACTTGGGGACTTCGACTATTCTACTTACACTATCCTTCCACTATACTAGATCAACAGTCAAGAATTCTCCTGAAGTGTCCTTCAGATCGAATGACTCATGTCCACTTCAGGACTTTGACATTCAGGAATTCGAGACTTAGGACATTTGTTGGTGGTGAAACTCTCAAAGTAAAACTCCCATAGTGAAATAACTTTCTAATGTCACTTGATGATGTCGCACGGGCTGAGTGGTTTCCACGTGTCACTCATATTCCTGATTTACACGTACCTAAAATGTCGATTTCATATTGACACTTGTCATTATTTGAATGTGCCACGTGTTCTTGCTGACATCACTATTGACGTGGTATGTCACATGTCCTTGCTGATGTGGTATGCTGACATAGATCTCCTGATGTGACACATATTCATCTCCTTGATCTAACGGTCAGAATAGTATCCAAAATGTATCTCAAATCGACGGCTGAGAGTGACTTCATATTTTTGGCTTTTGGGACTTCGGGTACTTCGATTTCTTGACTTCACAATTCTTCCGAAGTGAGATTCCCTGAAGTGTAACCTCCTCACAACTTTTAACCTGAAACAAATGTTTTTCATTGATCATGGCTTTATATGGACGACTTGATTTATTTGTGATGTTGCTTTGCCTTGGTTTAAATCCAACGACCCTTCATATTTTGCTTATCCTATGCTTCCACTTAAGATGATCTGACAGCTGACGGAAATTCAGGTGATCGAGATCTCATCCTTTTTTCTTATCCTATCCTTCTATTCAAAAGTGATCCAACAACTATCAGATATTTGGGTATTCAAATTCTAAACCATTTTTCCTTGCTTATCCTATCTTTCTACTTAAAGTGATCCAACGACTATTGGATATTCAGGTATTCGAATTCTCAGCCCTTTTTCCTTGCTTATCCTATATTTCCACTTAAAGTGATACAACAGTCGATAAGACTCTCAAAGAAGATCAATGATCAAGGATGATTGTGGGGTCTTCAACTAGCATGACTTTTAAGACTATCGTCAAGTTCCGCAATGGAAACTACTCGTTGGTAGTGGAACTGGTTCCGACTGTAGATATATTGTCGAGTGACCATCAACAGTTGATGTGGATTGAAAAACCACAACTTGTGAGTGGTTTAATTTGTTACCCAAGATCCACAATATGAAGTTGTGTGATTGTTGGTGAGTAAACCACAATCGTTGATCTTTGAACCTATAAGATATTACGATCCTGACTAATTGCGGGATTGGAACTAGCAAGTCGTTTAATTCTCCTTTCACTCTCTACAATCAATCCCTATTGTTGATCTAGAGCTTGCGTATCCAACGATCTTGGTTTGTCCTATGGATATTTTGATCCCTATCATGTTTCTGTACTACGCTTTTCCTTTTGATCTTATTAATCTCTGCATACCATCCTAGTGTAACTTTGATTTTCATTTTCCAACCAGGCTGAGCTTTAATCTCTGCACATCGTCCAACTGTTTGACATCAATGAAACTATGTCCAACAATATCACCCTTTTCCATTGATGGAAACACATCAACTTCATACAAAATCTCCCCCTATGATGATGCTTCTCTCCTCTAAAGTTACTCTCCCCCTTTGACATCAATGGAAAATGGTTGCTTCCCCTTTGGTAAAGCTCCGTCTATCTGTATACTTCTGAACAGAGTCTGAACTCAGGTAACTCCTCCTGCAATCCTACTTTTCCTGTCATATATGAATGACTCCTTCTAAAATTGATTGTTGTATCCCCCTCAATTGGTGCCAATTGTTGCATTATTTTCTTGAGAGATTTAGATTGGAAGAGGAATTACTCCCAATTTTTTCCTGAGATATTCAAATACATCTCTGCTTAAGGGTTTTGTAAAAATATCTGCCACCTGTTCTTGTGTTGGGACATATTCCAATTTAATGTTCTTATTTTCAGCCTGATCTCTTAGATAGTGGTATTTTATGGGAATGTGTTTTGATTTGGAGTGCTAAACAAGGTTATGGGAGAGACTTATAGTGCTTGTATTATCATAATGGATATTAGTAGGTTCTTCAAATACTATTTTGATGTCTTGTAAGGTTTGTTTCATCCACTCCACTTGTGTGCAACATTTTGCTGCTACAATATACTTAGCTTCAGTGCTAGAAAAACAAATTGAGGGCTGTTTCTTACTTATCCAAGCTACCAATGATTCTCCCAAAAAGAATTCTCCTCCACTTGTAATTTTTCTTTCATCCATACTACCTGCCCAATTTTCATCTGAATAGGCTTTTAAAGTGAATGGATCCTTGCTAGGGTACCACAAACCAAGATATATGGTTCCTTTCAAATACCTAAAGATTCTTTTTATAGCTTGAACATGGCTCTCCTTTGGTGCTTCTTGGAATCGAGCCACCATCCCAACTTCTTGCTTGAAATCAGGTCTGGAAGCTGTTACATAGAGTAAACTCCCAATCATTGATCTGTAGTATTTTGGATCTACAGTTTTGGACTCATCTTCCTTTCTTAGTTTGCATCCAACTGTCATAGGTGTACTAACAGGTTTGCAATCCTCTAACTAGAATATCTTAAGCATATCTTTAACATACTTAGACTGATGGATAAAGAATCCTCTTTTGGACTGCATTATTTTTAGTCCAAGAAAGAAATTCAGTTAACCAAGCAAAGACATTTCAAATTCTTCCTGCATCCTCCTAGCAAAGTCCTTACTCATTTTTTCATCATCACTACCAAATATAATATCATCAACATATATTTCCACAATAATCATGTTATTACCAACAATTTTACAATAAATATTATTATCTAATGATCCTATTTTGAGGCCTTGTTTTTGTAAATAAGAATCTAGCCTTGCATACCATGCTCTGGGTGCTTCTTTTAACCCATGTAGTGCTTTGTTTAATTTACAGATATAGTCTCCTTTGTTAGTTTCCATTTAGAAATGATGACTTGACATCCATTTGGTACAATTTAAATTTTTTGAAGCTAGAGAGAGCTAAGAGCATCCTAATTTCCTCTAATCTAGCCATAGGTGCAAAGGTTTATTCATAGTCTACTCCTTCAACTTGAGCATACCCTTTACATACCAATCTGGCTTTGTTCCTGATTACTTTCCCATTCTCATTCATTTTGTTTTTATACACCCATTTAGTTCCAATGACATTTTTGTTTTTTGGTCTTGGAACTAGTTCCCAGGTTTGATTTTTTTCAATTTGGTCCAATTCTTCATTCATAGCATTGACCCAATTCTCATCTTTACATGCCTCTTTGATTGAGCTGGGCTCAATCTATGAAAAAAGTGTTATCTCTGTTTGATACAACAATTGTCTTCTTGTGTGCACTCCATCACTCTTATTTCCAATAATCAGTTCTTCAGGATGATTCTTTTGAGTCATTCTTGAGGGTGTCTTTGTGTCTCTTCTTGGGGATTCTTTTCTTATCTCTTCTTCTTCAATATCTTCTTCATCTTCACTAGTATACATATCATCCTCTTCCTTTTCTTCTTTATTCTTTTCTACTTCTGTACCAATTGACTCATTATCATCTTCATCTTCATTGTCAAATATAGTCTCTTGATTTTTTATCCTTATCGTTTTTAGATTATCCACCTTGACATATGCACTCTCAACAATCTTATGTAATCTAATATTGTAGAATTTGTATGATTTCTTGGTAGAAGCATATCCAAGAAAGATACCTTCATCAGATATAGCATCAAATTTTCTGAGATTCTCATCAAGCCTTTTGATGTAGCACTTACTTACAAAGACCTTGAAGTATTTTACCGATGGAGCTCTTCCAAACCATAGTTCATAAGGAGTCTTATTACTATTAATCCCGAGCTGAACTATGTTCAATATGTATACTGTTGTGCTTACATCTTCCCTCCAATATCCATTAGACAATTTTTCTTCATTGAGCATAGCCCTTGCAACCTCCTGAATTGTTCTATTCCTTCTCTCAACAATCCCATTTTGCTAAGGTGTTCTGGCAGCAGAGAATTCTCTTTTTGTTCCATGGGTTTCATAGAAGAGATCAAACTCTTTTGAGGTGAACTCACCACCATTGTCTGATATAAGACATTTGATTTTTGTCTCTTTTTAATTTTCAACAAGGGTTTTAAAAGCTTTGAATTTGTTAAGTGCTTCTGATTTTTTCTTGAGAAAACATATCCAACCCATTCTAGTAAAATCATCAATGAACAACATAAAGTAGGACTCTCCTTTCAAACTCTTGGTCCTTGTAGGTCCACAAAGGTTAGTGTGAACAAGCTCTAAAGGTTTTGAGGTTGAGTATTCTTTTTCTCTGGACCTTATTCTAGTCTGCTTCCCTAGTTGATAGTGTCTACACATAGTATTTGAGGGCTTTATGATCTTTGGCAAGTTTATTACTGCACCAATATTGATGACTGTCACTAGATTGTCAAAGTTAATGTGCCCCAAACTTCTATGCCATAGCCAGATTTCATCTACTAAATTTATATGACATTCCTCATTCAATTTTGTATCTAGTATATATACTTTTTCGGGAGTTCTAGGAGAAGTATCAACCAATTTTCCTGTGTCTTCTCTCCCAATCTCACATTTATGGGAATCAAAGATGAAAAATTACCCCTGATCATAGGTTTGGCTGACACTTAATAGGCTAGGTTTCATTTTTTCAACAAGCAGCACATTCTTGGCTTTGTCTTTTCCCAAACTCATAGTTCCTTTCCCAAGTATGTTACCTGAAGCATTGTCACCAAATGTAACTTTACCCTTTTGTTTATTTAAGTTCAAAAACTTGTCCTTGTTTCCTATCATATGTTTTGAGCACCCACTGTCAACATACCAGAGATCTTCTTTATCTTGGGATTTTAAGGAAATAAAGCATTTCTTCTTTGATTTTTTTTCTTTCCAAATCTTGTTTTGCTCTATAATGAACTTTGGTTGTTCGGAGACTTCTATTAATCTGCAATAAATGGCCTTATGTCCATAGTTATGACATATGAATCATTCTAGGTCCCCTTCTTATAGAGGTGCAAAGGAGTTATAGTTTATGCTTTTAACTTGATTTACTGCTTGGTTATATTTAAGGTTATAGTTCTTAACCCTCAAAATTTTCCTTCTATATGCTCTACAATTCATAGCTTTGTGTCCAAAATTAGAGCATGCAAAGCAATAACCAAAGAAAATGTGAGGATACCTGTTTTGATAAAACTTCTTTGGTATTGTCTTATATTCCTTCTTGATGGGTGGAAGTAGTCCTCTGGAGTTCTAATCATTACTTGTCTTCTCTTCATTTTTCTTCATGAATGTACTGAGGAGAGCATCTGCATAATATTTTGAGTCAACTTGGATTTCTTATTGAGAATAACCTATTCCATTTTTATTACCTAAATCCCTTTGTGTGGTAATAATATTATCTAATATCTTAGAGCTATTTTCATATCTTGTTTGAATGAGTTTTGCATCAAGTTCTTTTCTTAGGTGAACTATTTTTGCCTCCATTCTTTCACAGGTTATATGTTTTTATTTAAGATTCTTTTCTAGACTTTATTCGATCCTATTTTCTTCTAGGATTTGGTTTTTTAGGTTGCTCATGAGTTTCTCCATCTCCTTTTATTTCTGTTCCTGTTTTTCCTTTTGTTCAACTACAAAACTTTTCAGTTGTCTATATCTGGTTTTGTTTTTTCTTAATTCATCCAAGGCACTGAGAAGTTCTTCTTCCATATTAACTTATGCTTAATCTTCTGACCCTTTCTCACGTTTAATTTCTTCTATATCATTAGACTCTTAAATACCTAGAAAAAGGACTTCATCATCACTGTCACTAGACTCTGATGAACTATTGTTTTCTTCTTTTGAGTAAAAATTATTTTTCTCTTTGTAAATTTTTTTCTTTTAGTTGGGTTTTTCCTTCTTATTGTATTGTTTAGTTTTCTTTTATTCGTCTTTAGGGTCCTCCTTGGGATAGGGACACTTGGCTGCAAAATGGAACACCCTGCCATGGTTAAAACATTTGAAAGGCAGCATGCGTTTGTACTTCCCTGGTCCTTTCTGAAGTTTTCTAATAAAATTGGCTTCTTCCACATCAGATTCTTCATGATGGATGGATTGAGATTTTTGGTTTTGATTTTTTTTTTCTTGAGCACGTTGAAGGTTGCCTCTCCTTGTGGGAGGTTGTCATGACCTAATCTTAACTCATAGGCTGTGAAGATTCCATACAATTCATCCATGGTGAGTTTATCTAGATTTTCTCGATCTTCAAGAGAGGAAACTTTAGGATTGTATAGAATAGGTAGTGTTCTTAGTATTTTTTCAACTAGCTCATTGTCTGACACTTCTACTCCCAATCCTCTGATTGCATTAAAAATATTATCAACTCTTTCTAAGTACTTTGAGATACTTTATTCATCCTTCATTTTTAGACCTTTATATTGTACTCTGAGAATCTAGAGTTTATCCCTCTTTACCTTGGAATATCCTACATATATAGTTTCCAATTTATCCTAGAGTTGTTTTTCATTATTATAGTTTAGTACCTTAGCAAGGATTTTCTTACTCAGTCTAGCTTGTAGTGTGTTTAAAGCCTTTGCATGTTCCCAAAAAATTTTCTTGTCTTCTGCTTCTATGGGAGTGGATTTTGGAACATCATATCCCCTTTCAACTAATGTCCATACTTCCAGTCCAATGGAAATCAGATATATTTTCATTCTAACACTCTAGAAGACATAGTCTTCACCATTAAATAGAGGGATTTTTGATGAAATATTCAACTGTTGATCCATTCTAATGTATATTACTCTTCAAGTGATTTAAAACTTTTGTTAAGAGACCCGCTTTGATACCAATTGAAGGATCAGATCCTGTCACTAAGAGGGGGGGGTGAATCAGTGACACAATAGTTTTATCATTTTTCTTTTGTTAATGAAAACAAAATTTTAACACAAAATTTTATCTTGGAACCGAATTGGGAAAACCAAAAATACTTTTCTATTAACTGCAAATTTTTTGTTTTACATGTTACATAGAAGTAATATGTTCTTCCTTTTCAATCAACACCAACTAATCAGGATGAAACCACACCCTTGTCTACCATTACAAACTGGTAGGAGGCTTCAACCCCCCTATTTAGTCAGCTATAACTGACAAGGAAGCACCAACTCCCCTATAGGCACCAACCTACCCTTGCACCACCCAACCACCCTTATTTTATGAATCTGGAGAAACTTCTATATCATGTCTTTACTGCATCTCTTTCTTCTTATGTTATTTAATATGCGTTCTGATTCATAGTACAGAGACACTTTCTTCTTACCACTCTTCCTTATTTATATAATCTTCAAAACAATGTGAGTTATGATGAATTGTTTCCTTTCATTTGGACCATCGCACCTCTATGTTTAACTTAACCATAATCACTATTTATTATTCATACCGTGAAGGATTTTTATAATTTGATCAAGGATATGGATCAATTTCATATTTTACCTCGATCCTGAATCTCTACAATTATTGCAGAAATCGAGTTCTGCAGAGGTGCTTCCTTCAAACCATTACATGTGACCGATAATGCAAAACCACAGGCTTATCAATTTTAGCGGCATATTATCTTTTTCCTATATATATATTATTCCATATGACCAATGACAATGATTAGATGCTAGGCCAAATGAGCGCTTGAGGGCTTATCAGAATCAATAGTCACGATTTGATCTCCCAATGAGATGCATGACTGTTAGGGCTTTAGAAATTTTCCCTTTGGGACTTCGAGAGTTGTAACCTTTCAAATCTTCCGAATCATATTTCGTTGAATATATCGGATGGTTCACGTTTATTTCATGGAACCAGATCAATGGTCAAATTCAATCCTTACACTTATCCTTTCACTACTTAATCCGACAGTTGGGACTTAATCAAGCATTGAGATGGATGGCCACCATTTACTTCAGGACTTCAGCTATTCTACTTATGCTATCCTTCCACTATACTAGATCAATGGTCAATAATGCTCCCAAAGTGTCCTTCATATCGGATGACTCATGTCCACTTCTGGACTTTGGCATTCAGGACTTTGGGACTTAGGACATTTGCTGGTGATGAAACTCCTGAAGTAAAAATCTCGTAGTGATGTAACTTGATGAAATCACTTGATGACGTTGCATGGGACAATTGGTTGCCACGTGTCACTCAGATTCATGATTTACACGTACCTGAAATGTCGATTTCATCTTGACACTTGTCATTATTTGACTATGCCAAGTATTGTTTCTGACATCACCATTGACGTGGTATATCACATGTCCTTGCTGACGTGGTCTACTGATGTATATCTCTCGATGTAACACATATTCATCTCCTTGATCTAACGGTCGGAATATTATCCGAAATGTATCTCAGATCGACGACTAAGAGTGACTTCATATTTTCAGCTTTCAGGACGTCGGGTACTTTGATTTCTCTACTTCACAATTCTTCTGAAGTGAGATTCCCGAAAGTGTAACCTCCTCACAAATTTTAACCTGAAATGAATGTTGTTTGTTGATCATGGTTTTAGATCGACAGCTCGATCTATCTGCGATGTTGCTTTGCCTTGGTTTAAATCCAATGACCCTTCATCTTTTGCTTATCCTATCCTTCCACTTAAGATGATCCGACGGATGACGAAAATTCTAGTGATCGAGATCTCATCCTTTTTTCTTATCCTATCCTTCAACTCAAAAGTGATCCAATGGCTATCGGATATTCAGGTATTCGAATTCTCATCCCTTTTGCCTCGCTTATCCTATGTTTCCACTTAAAGTGATCCAACGACTATCAGATATTTGGGTATTCGAATTCTCATCCCTCTTTCCTCACTTATCCTATATTTCCACTTAAAGTGATCCAACGATCAAGAAGACTCTCGAAGAAGATCAATGATCAAGGATGATTGCGGGGTCTTCAACTAGCACGACTTTTAATACTAGTGTCGAGTTCCTCAATGGAAACTGCACATTGGTAGTTGAACTAGTCCCAACCGTAGATCTATTTTCGAATGACCATTGACGATCGATGTGGTTTGCAGAACCACAACTTGTGAGTGGTTTAATTTGTTACCCAAGCTCCACAATATGAAGTTGTGCAATTGTTGGTGAATCAACCACAATTGTCGATCTTTGAACCTATAGGATATGATGGTCCTGACTAATTGCAAGATTGGAACTAGTGAGCCATTTAATTCTCCTTTCACTCTCTGCAATCAATCCCTGTCGTTGATTTGGTGCTTGTGTATCCAACGATCCTGGTTTGTTCTGTGGATATTTTGATCCCTATCACATTTCTGCACTACATTTTTCCTTCTGATCTTATTAATCTTTTCATACCATCCTACTGTAACTTTGATTTTCATTCGCTAAACCTCTTGAGACTTAATCTCTACATATCGTCCAATTGTTTGACATCAATGACAACACATTAATGACACTATGTCCAACAAGATAGATAAGCTCAGTAAAAACAAGTGATTATGCACTCTGAGCACTTAACATTGTGAGTTAATTCTAGCATTCATTTACCCTTTAACATAAGTAAAGTACTTAAGAAACAAAATATATATTCATTACACATCATAATCAAATCACTAAGCAAATGCATAATGGAAATGACACTGCACCAATCAAACCATGAGACACCAAATATACATGGTTCACCCCAGGGTGGGGCTACGTCCACAAACTACTTCGCCTCCTTATTATCCTCCAAAATCTTACATCCAGTCACTCCTGTGCACTAAGACACGGATTCAAACTTCCAACAAGACAAGAGATCTGGGCACTAAACACTAGATCCTCCTTTTTTACCTTCCAAAAATAGGTCAAATGCACAGAGCCAAAATCTCTTATCACGACACTTAGCACCTTCTACAAAATCACAGTCGAGCACAAAGCCTCAACCACATACATTCCTTTTCATATATCACTACTTACTTCTACAAGACATTCCCCTTTATTTATACTTTACAAAATCTTACAATAAGGCCTAAACATGGGGAAAACCCATGGGCCCACATCCCATAAACCTGTTACAAAACCTAGAGGAACCCTTACTGGGTCCACATAACCCTCAAAATAGGTGAGATCCGCGGCCTCAACTTCGTTTGGGCACTCCTAATTTGACCAACATGTCAAAGTCCAAAAGTGGGCCAAAATTGACCAAAGTTTCCCCAAAACTTGGTCGAGGGCCAACACAGCCAAAATCCCAACAACCGTTGGATCGTGTTAGGTTGTTCGTGTCAAAGAAGGATCATTATATGGCATCAAGATGCTCTAGGTTTAGTCATAAAATCTCACTTTGATAGATTTGGGAAATGGCACTAGTACATATTGTAAACATTTTGACATTCTATTTGCGACGTTATGGACAAAATTGGCCATACTCTCAAAAAATAGAGGAAATTTAAAATGTTTTTCTCCATATTGCCCGATAATGTCTCTCTTGCGATGTACTACAAACACATGTCGCTATTGCGATGAAGGTAGGAAGACGTCGTTATTGCGACGACATTGGATTTTCGTCTCTCTTGCGACATTGGTAAAATATTCGTTGCACTTGCAACATTATGGAAACTAGGTTTTCCCCATCCCAATGGTCACCTAGTATTTGACCAAGTCAACTTTGACTTGGTCAACTATCGTTGGAATTGCGATGTTATAAAATCTATAAAAATGTTGCATTTTATGGATGTTTCAACAAGTTTTCTATAATAAAGACACTTCAAAAAGGGTATAAGTCGGTCTTCTTGGTGAACAAAAAACAAGTATTTTTTTTTAGTATATGTATGTGGGGAAGAATGTCAGAAAACATTAGAGGTGGAAAAAAAATTAAAGAGGGTGAAAAGTGTGATGGTAAATGTTATTTCCCTTGCAAAAATTGTTTTACTAAACGTCCAGAAAGAGTTTTAATTGCAACAGCTAAAAAACATTGTATAAAATATGGACACATTGACGGGGGATCAAATGAATATCGTCCCATGGTAAATAGCTATATATACATTCATTATCTATTTTAATATTTATTGTATTCTCAAACTTTTATATTGTTTTATACATGCACTAATTTTTCATGGTTGTTTGTAATTATAAAGATAGATTTGCCCCCTAACTTTATGCACAAAGCACCAAGTAGTAGAAGAAATGATGTTGTAGTACAAGCTGAAGAACTTGAAGCAGATAATGAAGATCAAGTTAATGATCCCATGGAAGTAGAGGGAAATAATAACATAGTTCAAGATGATGGGACAAATCAAATGATCCAAGACTTATTTAGTCATCCAAATGAGGATAATGGGGACAATAGTGATGGTATTTGTGATGAACCTCTGATTGAAAAGGAAAATGAGCGACTTTATAAAGGGTCAAGAGAAAATCATCTCTCCACTACATTGCTACTGGTGAACTCGAAAGTTATGAATCATTTGTCGAACACTTGTATGACACATATCCTAAGGTATGTAATATGTTTCATCACATCTACATAAAGGTTGAATTTTCCCCATTTTTTTTAGTGCTAATTAATGTGTAAAATAAAAATGCAATATTTACAATTACTATTCTTTACATTA
>SNQJ01S0005296.1:179984-200122 GCA_010110895.2 Picea sitchensis
TGTAAAATAAAAATGCAATATTTACAATTACTATTCTTTACATTAACTATTTATTTTTTATGTTTTAGATTGTTAGGTGAATTTTTGTTACCCTCGTCAAATATCTTACCTTGCACATATCGAGATTTAAATGCCATTATGAAAGACATTGGAATGGAATATCAAAGTATAGATGCATGTCCTTATGATCATATTATATATCATGGACAACATACATCGAAAACATAATGCCCAGTATGTGGTAGTAGTAGGTGTCGAACCGATCAAGTAACAAAAATGGTCTCTCGAAAGGTTCTCTGAAATATTCCCATAATTCCACATTTGCAACGACTGTTCAGGTGCCAAAGAATAGCACAATTTATGGATTGCCATGCATGAAAGAGAATTGAATATGACATTCTTCGAATTCCTGCAAATGGTTATGCATTTAAGGAAATTGCTGCAAAATGGCCATAATTTACAGATGAACCTTGTAATGTTAGGCTTTAATTGGAAACTGACGATGTTAATACATTTGGAAAGCTTCGGTATATTTAATCAATGTGGCCTATTTTTGTTATCAACAATAACATTCCTCTTTGGATTTCAATAAAGTGGGAGCACATAATGTTGACAATGATTATTCTAGGTATTTGTTTACATTAATTTTTTGAATTTTAATTTTGAATTTTTCTCTTTTTTTGCATAACATCTTTTATTTATTTATTTATGTATATACATACCATGGTAGTAATTTCATGCAATTTCAAACAATTAGGTAAGTACAAAGTTAAATATATGAATGTGTATATCGAGCATCTTATCAACGAGCTACTAAAGTTATGGGAGGGCATCACTATGTATGACATCTGTAAAACAATTGGGCAGGAGAGATTTCAATGTCGTGGAATAATTTTATGGACAATTCATGATGCCCCATAACTAACACATTTTTGTGGTATGTAACATTCCATATTGCACGCTTGAATAGTATATAATTAGTTGAATATATCATGCATGTTGTTGAAATAATCATTTTGTATGTTAATAATTCACATTAATCCATATGTTGCAGGACTTCAAACAAAGGGTAAATTTGCATGTCCAGTTTGTGGTCTTAAGATGAAAACTCATCGGCCAAATTTTTTATGAAAGGAGGAGTTTGATGAGTATAGACACTTCCTCTCTAAGAACTAGAAGTATCATACTACTGAAAAAGATATTTTCAATGGGAAATAAGAGACTAGACTTAAACCACAAAGAATGACACCTTGCCTATGGAAGTTGGCATATGACAAAATTAATCCTCGAGGTATGCATTTTGTTTAAGTATCGTAAATGGAATCTTGTTTTGAAATTTTATTTTAATTATTCATTTTATTTTACCACATTTGATAAATAGAGTTCTGATTTTTTTATGCTTCATCAATGTCGTCATCATGAAGGTAGTAATAATGGGCTTCCATGAGGAATGAAATGTTATCCCACTCAATTCATGAGTTTTCCTTACTATAAGGACCTAAAAATAGTTCATTTATTTCATACAATGCATATTGGGAAGAATGTGATAGAAACATTATGGCGAATCATAGATGGCAGGAGGGATAAAGAAAAAATTGTCAAAATTTGTAATGAAATTCGGGAAGCCAATCATGCAATGAAAAGTGTGATCTGATCAAATAACGATGGAGACCAAAATAACCTTCCATGGTTATTAATAAAGCAACAAAGCAATGGTGTAAAAGAGGTCATTCAAAAAATTAAAATTTCCCACAGGTTTTTGTTCAAACATAAAGAATATCTTAACGAAGAAAGGTGAATTTGGTGGGGTAAAAACACATGATTGACATACCTTCATTAAGGTAATTAATAATTTTAGTATTCATATATATATATTGATCATATACATTTTTTTAGATTTTTTTTTTGTTTGTCTAGTTTTGAACAAGTAATGATTCATTTTTATTGTTACAGTATGTTTTACCTCTATCTCTCCCAAACGACTTTGACAACAACGTCAAACAAGTTATATATGATCTTGGAAAACACATGAGGTAAGTAGCTGCAATATATATGCAAAAAAAAAATAAAAAAAAATTGTTGTACTTAATGACATGATCTGTAGATGGTTTTCATTGAAATAAACCCATGAAGATGATATAAAGTATTGGAAGAGAGAAATTCCTCGGCTAATGTGTGAAATGCAGAAGTATCTACCTCCAAAATTTTTCAATGCACAAGAACACTACCTCATACACCAAGTTGAGGAGATTGAAATGTGTGGACTTGTACACATAAGGTCAATGTGGATGGTGGAGAGGCACTTGAAGTCATTGAAGTCTTTGGTTAGAAAAAGAGAACGTCCTGAGGGTTCTATGGTGGAGGAATATATGGTATATGTATCCATGGTGTATATTAGTTAGTATCTTCCTAAATTAGCAGCGCAAGCTATGAATGCAGTGGATTGCATTTGGGATGTGAAATCCATCAAAAAATTTGAAAGGCAACGACTATTGGGGAAAGGTACAATTTAGAAAGTGAGAGGTAATTAAATTGTGGATATTTTTAATAAATATAATTTTTTCATTTTTTTGTGTATATGATCATAATCATTTAATATTTATTCTTTCATCATTTATTAATATTTACCATGGATATAAATTATATTTAATATTGGTGAATTGTGATTTTTTGATGGGTCAGTTACTCAAGATTGGGATGCACTACATTTATACATTGCAAACAATCTTGACTTGATGAAGGATGTATTGATAGATGTAAAGAACGACATGGCAGTAGGTTATCATGGAAATAACTGTCTAAATTGGTTAGACAAGCTCTTCGTAACGAGGATTCCGATGTTACGCAGAGGGAAATAAATTTAGCATATTGTTTGAAAGATGGAAAGGAAAGAAAATTCACCCCTTTTATTCAGTTATTTTATATTATATTAATGTGATTGTAGGTGTATGTTTTTCATATTATACTTTCCAAGTTACATAAATTATTTATTATTAATTGAAAATGCATCTTTTACATGTATGGCATATTGCAGTTGAAACACCACAAGGCTATGTGGTGCAATGGTCATAAATTTCACATCAAACAGTTGGATGAAACCAGAAAAAAATATGATAGTGGGATAACTGTAGTATTCCAGGTCACTAATGTTTCCTCTAGGAGTGATAGATGTCCTCGAGAATATGAAAATAGATACTATGGGTTTTTGAATGATATAATTCAGTGTGACTTCAATTCCTTCAAGTTAGTTTTTTTCAATGTAAAATGGTATAGGTTATGAATGCATGAACATGATGAGGAAAGAACCATTATTCAACATGCCAACAGATTTCCGATGATTAAAACACGAGTTTTTGAAAAAACAAATGACTGCTATGTTTTTCCAAGTTAATTTGAACAAGTCTTTTACTCAAAGGTTCAAGGTAAGAGGGATTGGTCATTTGTTGTTAGATATGATCCAATAAGAAGGACAGTAAAGTATATTGTAGATGAAGAAGATGATATTTAAGAAGAAGATGATGTAGATATAGAGCAGGAAGAATATGGGTCGACAGATGAAGAAGACAGAGAAGATGAACCAGGCACAGGAGACAATGTGCTAGTTCTCGATGATGATATCGATGAAGATATGCTCGCAAATGACATTGATGATGATGATGATATCATCAATCCTTTCAACATTGTTTCTAAGCCGGATGTTGATACATATGTTGAGTTGGATGATCAAGAAGAAGATAGAGAAGAAGGATGATACAAATGTTGCATTGGTTGATGAGGTACATAACTAGATATTTTAATTTGTATGAATTATTCTCTTTAAATATTATTTTATGTGGGTTAATTACATGTTTTTAAGTTTTATTTCATTTTTGTGTTGGTAGTTTCTATGCATGATTACTATGTTTCTTTTGTTTCTTTTCTATTTTATAGATTGGGTATTGGGGAATTGAGAGCGATGTGAGGGGGGGAGGGGCCATACGAGCTTCCACCTTCACGTGGTTGGCCTTGTTTAGTAGAGAATAAATTATTCTCAAAACCAATAGAATTTCATTCATTCATCTTTATACTCAAAGATTACTCACATAGCCACTCTATATACCATCTGATATCGTCCTCATTTCATTTTAATTTTCTCGATTGAATTTTAAAGGAAACAACTATTAAAAGACATTGTACTAGGGCTAGAGTACATGATGGGAAATAGTGACCTGTGAATGGGGCCAATGTTGAAAATTTTGAGAAATGTTTTTGTATGCACCAAAATTTGACAAGGATACTCTATTCACATTTAACATGCACTGAAATTTGACATGGATAGTCCGTTCCATGTCAAATTTCAAGATAGTTCCAACAAAAATTCTATAGAAGGGAATGAAAAACATTGACAATGAGACATGCATGATGAACATTGATGAAAATGTGGATGATCTCAAATATTATGTGGGGACATCATACATCCTTGAGTATTAAAACCCTCCCATATTGTCAAGGAATATGTTTAGTCTAACCATGTCAAATTTTAATGCATACATGAACATATTGAAGAAATTTCAACGTTGGCCCCATTCACTTCTCATTATGTGGGGTCAGTGCATGACATTTGTGGTGGGTGAATTGGATGTTCCATGACATTTCAAGAGAGTTCCAACAAATATTATACATATTGAAACGTTGAATGATGACAATGAGACATCCATTATGAAAGTTGATGCAAACATGAATGATCTCAAAGATTGCATGGGGACATCAGACATCCTTGAGTCTTGAAACCCTCCCATACCATCAAGGCATGTTTCTAGTCTAACCATGTCAAATTTCGATGCATACATGTACATTTTAAAGAAATTTCAACATTGGCCCCATTCACTTCTCACTTTGTGAGGCCGATGCAAGATCACATTGGTGATGGGTGTATTGGAAGTGCCATGACATTTCAAGAGAGTTACAATAAAGATTATATAGATGGAAATAAAGAATGATGACAATGAGACATCCTTTATATTGAACGTTGATGCAAACTTGGATGATCTCAAATATTATGTGGGGACATCAATCATCCTTAAGTCTTGAAACCCTCCCATGCCATGAAGGAAACTATAAAGTCTAACCATGTCAAATTTCAACGCATATGGGAACAGATTGAAATTTTTTTAACATTGGCCCAATTCACTACTCGCTGTGCGGGTTCGGTGGAAGAAATTTGTGATGGGTGTATTGGAAGTTCCATGTCAAATTTCAAGATAGTTTCGACAACAATTATATAGAAGGGAATGATGAATGATGAAAATGAGAGTGCAAAATGATGAACGTTGATGCAAATGTGGATGATCTCAAAGATTATGTGGGGACATCTTAAATCCTTGAGTCTTAAAACCATCCCATACCGTCAAGGCATGTGTCTAGTCTAACCATGTCAAATTTCAATGCATATAGGCACATATTGAAGAAATTTCAAAGTTGGCCCCATTCACCGCTCACTATGTAGGGTCGGTGCATGAAATTTGTGGTGGGTGAATTGCAAGTTCTATGACATTTCAAGAGAGTTCCAACAAATGTTCTACAGATGGAAAAAATGAATGATGACAATGGGATGCCCATTATGAATGTTGTTGCAAAAATGGATGATCTCAAATATTATGTGGGGACATCAGACATCCTCGAGTCTTGAAACCCTCCCATACCATTAAGGCATGTGTCTAGTCTAACGATGTCAAATTTTGACGCATACATGCACAGTTTGAATAAATTTCAACGTTGGTGATGAAACTCCCCTACTCCCCTGTAGGGCCCCATAGGGTTACACGACCTCCTGATCAGGGATATATGATTCTTGCATCAAATGACTCTCTGAAACCTTAGTGGCCTCCTTCTGTATGTAAACACAAGCCCTTTCGACTTCTTGGTGCAGGTCTAATAGCACCCACAACCTTCCCTTTCGCTCTCCTGTGAAATATCAGAGTACTGGGCATTAGCTCTTTTTTTGATAAGCCCCCACTTGATGTGACCTTGGGCAAAGACCTCACATGACCACACAATTGCGGGCATAGCCAAAAGCGGTTCAGGATCAAATTACTTTTCAGCCCATAATTCTCTTTGAGCCTCCACCTATCCTCTTGTCGAAACCATGGTTTTGATTGCGACCCACCCCTAACCTGTTAAAGTTCATGCACCTTCAAACCCCACAATACTATGTGACCGTTGATCTACTGATCTTGACGGTATTGTCTGAACTGATGGTTCATATCTCTCCCTTCAAAGTCTACAGACCAGATCTTCTCCTCCTAAATCAACGGATGTGATCTATTCATGATTCTAGACTTTAGACTTTTCAAATCTCAAACCCTGCTTTCTTCCATACTTCAATCTTCCAGAGCCAACGATCTGTGGACACCTTCCCTGCTCAATCAATGGTCCTACTTCTACTTCATGTGT
Organism: Picea sitchensis; assembly: GCA_010110895.2. Taxonomy (NCBI): domain Eukaryota; kingdom Viridiplantae; phylum Streptophyta; class Pinopsida; order Pinales; family Pinaceae; genus Picea; species Picea sitchensis. Next base: position 186,417 of record SNQJ01S0005296.1, read on the forward strand.
TTGACCTTTCAACTCAGATCAACAGTCATGTGACCCTCTTCTCGATCAATGGTAGAGATCTCCTTCGGGTCTTCGGACTTCTGAGATCTCAAATCTCAAACTTCACCCCTTTTCCCAATGAATTTTATCTGAAGTTTATAATCCACTGACACGTGTCCACTTGATCTGACGATCGAGGATTACTTCGGGACTTTACCCAAAGTTCATAGATTTATGCCACGTCTCCTCTAGATCCGGTGGTCCAGATTCACTTTGGGTCTTCGGGATTCAACAGTCTCAGTTCTCAACTGAAACCCCACTACCATTTACTCGAAGCTCGTGATCTGTTGACAAGTGTCCCCTTACAAATCGATGGCTCTCAGCTCTTCGGCTATTCGGGCTTCAAGTGTTTCAACATTTCACCTTTTCCTTCCTCTAGATCTCACGACCCGTTGACATGTATCCTTATAGATCTAATATTCCAGATTCGCTTCAGCACTTCGGATCTTCATGCTTCGAGAGTCTCAAATATCAATTGTACAACTTAAATATATTTCCTGAAGTTGTTGATCTATTGACACGTATCTCCTAGTGATCAACAGTCAGGATCCTACTTCAGCTATTTCACCTCCTTCTCATCCACAAACTCCCAAATCTATAGATCTTGCACCACCTGTCTTCCTTGATGATGGACGGTCCCAAACTACTTCGATACTTTGGAACTTTGGTAAGTTCTCTCTCCTACGTGTGTGAAGCACTAAGGCTCATGCACCTTTCTCTGATCAGATGGTTGTTTATCCTTTTCACTGTGATCCAACGACCATTGTCTCTCCTCCTCTTGAGCTTCTGATTTCTTCCAACTTAGAATATTTCTCAGTCTTCAAAGGTTTTGACCTTTTCTCCTCCTACGGGTCCGACACTTAGATCTCATTAACAATTATGAAAATTTCTATCCCTTCTGAGCTTCATCCTTAAATTATTTTCACTTCCCATGCACTCCTTGTGTTTGGGGATTTCGATAACTTAGTTCGAAGGGTTTCTTGAAAATAAATTCTTCTCACCCTCCTAACATTCCTCTGTTCTGGTTCTTCGACGCTTGGTTGCTTTTTGATGTTGTGCATTCCTTGCACCTGGTCTAAGTTTCCTTTGTTATCTCTTTGAGCTCTTCTGAGTCAATATGAGACTCATTCGATGCACTCCTTGCATTCGATATGCACACCATTCATATGAGTTTCAGAAGAGAAACATTTGAAACTTATCCAGTTTCGTCATGAAATCATACGATCAACTTCTCGAATAATCATACATGAATGAAATGAAATAAACGACACTAACAGAATGCAACATTCATTCAATTACACACTAAAATGAACACAGTCCAAGATTTGGGACAATTCTATCTATTCTATTCATTCATGAAAAAAATTACATAATCTTGCAGTTCTTCACTGCATCTTTCTTCTACTCTATTTTGTTAGACTGATATCTATCTCTATCTCTATCTCATGATAATTTTACAATACGACAACAAATATTTAAGGATTGTCTCCACGAGCTTTTGTCGTCATGCCTGCAACCTATCATATCAAACTCTTAGTGGTTACCTACTTTGTCCTATTACAATAACTACAAGTTATTGCCAGATAAGAGCCTATACTTTATATCTGCAACCCCTTACAGTCCTATACGACTTTACAAACATGACATATTTAAAAATGTTGTTTCCAAAATATCTCAACAACTCGATTTAATCGTGAGTTAATTTTTTATTTGAAACTCTGTCATGCTAAGATGTCATTTCTTTTCCTCCACACTTGCTTCTTTGAAGGAGATGATCCTGCATCATACTCCTCTGGTTAAAATTTTTATGGACTCCTTTCCAGAAGCTCCTGCATTTTTTTTCCATGCTTCAAAATATCAGGTTCTATGACCCAACTTGAATCTTCCACTAGATGATCTTTCCACTTCACTAAATATTCAGGATATGTCTTCCTCCTAGTCTTCTTTCTAGCTCTTTGTTCAATGAATTTCTCCATCTAAGGTTTTTCTGCTGTGGGAAATTGTTCTTCCCATTGAACTTCTTTATGATCATCTGATTTTCCTGCCTCAACTCTCCTATAAGGATACTTGTCTGCAACATTGAATATCAGTGATATCCCAACATTGTCTAGAAAATCAATTTCATAAGCATTGGCTGCGAATTTTCTGAGAATCCTGCATGGCCCTATCTTCTTCATCTTCAATTTGTTATATGTTCCCCTTGGAAACCTCTCTTTTCTAAAATGAGCTAAAACTTCATCTCCAACTTCGAATTGAACTTCTCTCCTTTTTTGATAAACTCTGTTCTTATATTTATGGATCTTGTTTTGTAGATGTTCTCTGACTCTAGCGTGGAGTTTCTGCATTTCTATTGCAAAATCCTTTGCTCCAACACTTCTAAACTCTTCTTGATTCAGATCTCTCAACTCTATAATCCCTCTTGGCTGTATACCATACACAATTTCAAATGGACTTTTCCCTGTGCTCCCGTTCACTGAATTGTTGAATGAAAATTCTGCTTGTGCCAGAATCTGATCCCATTGTTGACCTTGCTCAGTGAATAAAATTATTAACAAGTTTCATAGACTCCTATTTACTACTTCAGTCTGTCGATTTGTCTAAGGGTGATATGTTGAACTAAAGGAAAAAAATTTCCCCAGCCTCTTCCATAGAGTCCTCCAAAAGTGTGCTACAAATTTGGTGTCCCTGTTTGAGACTATGCTCCTAGGCAATCCATGTAGTCTCACTACTTCTCTGAAAAACAAATTGGCTTCTCACTACTTCTCTGAAAAAAAAATTGGCTATGTGTGTAGCATCATTTGTTTTCTGGCATGGTATGAAATGTGCCATTTTTTAAAATCTGTCCACCACAACAAATATGGAATCGCTCCCTTTCTGAGTTCTAGGCAATCCCAAAATAAAATCCATACTGATTGCATCCCACGACCTTTCTGGAATTGGTAATGGATGATGCAAACTAGTGTTTTGTTATCTCCCTTTTGCATACTGAAATTTTTTTCATTTGTTAACAAAAATTTTCACCTCTACCCTCATGCTTGGCCAATAATACAAATTTCTCAGCTGTGCAAATGTCTTATCATGACCAAAATGTCTAGCTAAACCTCCACTGTGTTTCTCTTTCAACAGGTTATCTCTCATTGAGCATCTTGGTATGCATAGTTGGCTTCCTTTGAACAATAATCCATCTTGGATCAAATATTTTGTCCATGGGCTTATGTCTCCCAACAAAGGATTCTTTCATGCCTCATAATCTTTCTTGAAATCTACATCTTCTCTATAAATCTCCTTGAGTTGTTGAAAACCTACGGTCTCCACTTGGAATTCTTATACAATTAAACTCCTATCGTTCAAAGCATCTACAACTTTGTTAGCGGTTCCAGCATTATGTTTAATAAAAAAGTAAAATTTTGCATAAATTCTACCCATTTAGCATGTCTCTGATTCAACTTTTCTTGCCTAGTAATAAACTACAAAGCTTGGTTATTATTATACAAGAGAAATTCTTTAAGAATTAGATAGTTCCTCCACTTCTTCAAATCTTGAATCACTGCATAAAATTATTTGTCATATGTGGAATAATTCTTCTCGGTGTCATTCAGCTTCTCATTGAAATAGGCAACTCGCATATTATCCTAACTCAAGACTGCTCCAATAGCTAATCCACTTGCATCACATCTCACTTGAAATGTTTTTCCAAAATCCGGTAAGACCAGAATTAGTTGTATTGTGATATTCTCCTTCAACACTTTGAAAATTTTCTCAGCTTCCTTTGTCCATTTAAAATACTTGTGTTTCTTCTTTACAGTGTCCATCATGGGCGTACATATACCACTAAAATTTCTGATAAAATTTCTATAAAAACTTTCTAACCCATGAAAACTTATTACCTCAAATATGTTGCTTGGCGATGGCCATTCTCTAATTGTTCCCACCTTTTCTAGATCCATCTTCAATTCATTTGAAGAGATCACAAAACCCAAGTATATGAGTTATGTCTTCATAACAATGTTTTTCTTCAGATTTATCATCAATTTTTCTTGCTGCAACTTTTCCATCACTGATGTCAGATGTCTTAAGTGTTCTCCCTCTATCTTACTGAAGATTAGTAAGTGATCCCGATATACTATGACAAATTTTCCTATGAAGTCTTTGAATACTTCATTCATCAATATCATAAATGTGCTTGGTGCATTTGTCAAACCAAATGGCATGACCAACCATTCAAACAATCCTTCATTTGTCTTTAATGTTGTTTTCCACTCATCTCCCTCTCTCATTCTTATTTGATGATATCCACTCTTCAATTCTATCTTGGAAAAATAGCTTGCTCCAATCAAACAATCCATCAAATCATCCATCCATGGTAAATGGAATCTATACCTAATGGTTATCTTGTTGATGGCTTTGGAATCTGTACACATTCTCCATCCTCCATCCTTCTTTGGACTTAACACAATTGGTACTGTGCATGGGCTTAGGATTTCCCTAACTAAACCTTTATCCAACAACTCTTGGACTTGATTTTTGACTTCCTCATTCTCTCTAGGTGTCAACCTATAAGCTAGTTTGTTTGGTAAACTAGCTCCAGGAATAAGGTCAATATGATGGCTTATACTCCTAATGGGTGGCAATGACTCAAGTAACTCATCCACTACTATGTCAGCAAAGTTATCCAACAGTTCCTGGATTTCTTCAAGCAAATCTTCCACAGAAGTATTTATAAGGATAACTCTTGGCTTCCTCACTACATAAAACTGTATTTCTTTCTCCTTCTTGACTTCATTCAAGAGTTCCTTCCCACTCATGAGAAGTATACTTGAACTAGCTTCCCTTTTTTTCTCTTTGTCTTCTATTGGTAACAACATATGTGTCCTACCATTATTTTCTAGAGTATAAGTATTCTTCCTTCCATCATGAATAACTTTTCTGTCAAACTGCCATGGTCTCTCCAATAAAATATGACAGACATCCATGGGAATTACATCACACAATATTTCATCCCTATAACCTCCTATTTTAAATTCAACTTGGCATTGTTGACTTACCATTACTTGATGTCATTTATGCAACCATGATACCTTGTATGGGTTTGGATGTGCAGTTGTCTTCAACTCCAGTTTCTCCACCATCTCTGTGGATACTATATTGTTAGTGCTCCCACTGCCTATGATCACCTTGCAAACTTTGTCTTTCATATTGTGAGTAATTTTGAACAAACTTGTTCGTTGAACTGGTTACTCTACCTCCTTCTCTAGTTTAAGAATAATTTTCCTCATCATGAGGTTCTTTCCTCCTTCTGTTTCTTTTTCTTTCACATGATTATGTGCTTCAGTAACGTGTGCTTTTCCTTCTCCTTCTTTCTTTCTCTTGGGATATTCCCAAGACTTATGCCCTGGTTTTCCAAAGGTATAACATCTAACTTCACCTCCTTTGTCTCTTCCTCATCCTCTCAAAAAAGAGCCTCTTCCTCCATGTTGTCCTTCCTTAAAACTTCCACCTTTCTCTAGTTGGGAAGAGACCCTAATTCCTGCGATTGTTATGGGGCAGTGTAGAGGTATTTATTTAGGGGAATAGATAGAAAGAGAATTATAATTACTGTGATGGGATTGGGGCAGTTCAGGAGTAGTTATGGAGAGGATATATAAATTTGTTAATAAGGGGAATAACACCCAACGTTAAGTGGAGTGTGAGTACCTTTACTGTAAGATTGACCCAATATCCAATTTGTTTCATTCTCTAGTGTAATGGGTTTCACATCCCGACCCAAGATCGATGGCCACCACCACCCTGACCCAAGATTGATGGCCACCATCCCGATCTCTCCTTCCATGTGGCTATGTTGTTTGTCGTCTTCATGCTTCAGTTTCTAGAATGTTTCTCTATTGGTTCCCTTACCTCTTCTTGAATTTCCTCCTCTGTTTTGTTGTCTTTGCTTCTTGGCCAATTTTTCTTCATCTTTCAAGGTTGCTTGATAAGCATCCTTGACTTTACTAAAAGACATCATGATGATCTCCTCTTTTATTTCATATCTCATCCCATTGATATACCTGGTTGTTTTCTCATCTTCATTCTCTTTATGTCCATCCCGGATGTTCAGTCTGTAAAATTCCTCAGTGTACTCCTTCACTGATAAGCTCTTTTGTCTCAGGTTTTGAAATATTCTAAACAGATTGATTTGATAGTCCTTCAGAATAATTTTGGCTTTCATCTTGGCTACCATCCTATCCCAGTTATTAATTTTCTTCTTACCCTTGTTCCTGCGTTTGGCTTGTAGTTCATCCCACCATAGCGTTGCATGACCCTTTAGTCTTATCACTTCATGCTTCACCATATTTTCTTCTTCGATATCTTTTTAATCAAAGTACTTGTCCACAGCACGTACCCAATATAACAATTCTTCAACTTCTAAGTTTCCTTCATACATTGGTACCTCTATTCTTGCTCTGGCTCCTATTCTTGAAACAACTTTTACTAAGCGATCTTGTACAACATCTTCTGCTACATTCTCTTCAACCTCTATCTCTTCGCTCTAAGATTCACTGATATCTCAAACATCTGATGCTCTTCTTTCCACTTTTTCCATGGCGTCCAGTCTCATTCGAAGTCACCTCACTTCTTCTTCCATTTTTGCTCGCTCTACACCTTATAAGTGGCATGATTCCACTACGTCACATTCTAGTACTTACAAACAGAAATCAAATTTTTGATACCACAAATGATACCAATTTACCTCCTTTCTCCTTTGTTTTCTATCTGCAAACAAACTCAATATCATCTCTGATACCACCTGATGCAGCCCCCCTACTCCCCTGTAGGGCTACACGACCTCCCGGTCAGGGATCTCTGATTATTGAGTCAAATGACCCTATGAAACCTTAGTGGTTTCTTTCTGTATCTAAATAGAGGCCCTTTGGTCTTCTTTGTGCAGGTCTAATAACACTCGCAACCTTCCCTTTCGCTCTCCTACAAAATCTTAGAGTACTGGATGTTAGCTCTTTTTTTGATAAGCCCCCTCTTGATGTGACCTTGGGTGATGACCTCATGTGACCACGTGATTGTGGGCATGCCAAACATGGTTCGGGATCAAACTAATTTTCAGCCCACAATTCTCTTCAAGACTCCATGTGTCCTCTTGTTGAAACGATGGTTTTGATTGTGGCCCACCCCTAATCTATTAAATTTCACGCACCTTCAATCCCCGCAATGCTACAGGATCATTGATCTCCCAATCTTGATGGTATTGTCTAAACTAACGGTTCATATATCTCCCTTCCAAATCTACGGACCAGATATTCTCCTCCTAAATCAACGGATGTGATCTATTCATGATTCTAGACTTCAGACTTTTCAAATCTCAAACCCTGCTTTCTTCTATACTTCAATATTTCGGAGCTGACGATCTGTGGACACCTGTCCTGCTCAATCAACTGTCCTACTTCTAATTCAGGTGTTTAACCTTTCAACTTAGATCAAGAGTCCCGTGACCCTCTTCTCGATCAACGGTTGAGATCTCCTTCGAGTCTCCAGACTTTTGAGATCTCAAACCTCAAACTTCACCCCTTTTCCCAATGTATTTTATCCAAAGGCTATAATCCGCTGATGCATTTCCACTTGATCTGATGATCAAGGATTACTTCGGGAATTTATCCAGAGTTCACAGATTTACACCACATTCCTCTAGATCTGGCAGTCCAGATTCACTTTGGGTCTTTGGGATTTGGCACTCTCATTTCTCAATTGAAACCCCACTACAATTTACCTGGAGCTCACAATTTGTTGACAAGTGTCCACTTGCATATTGAAGGATCTCGGCTCTTCGGCTATTCGGGCTTCAGGTGTTTCAAAATTTCACTTTTTCCTTCCTTTGGATCTCACAACCCACCAACATGTATCCTTTTGGAACTAACTGTCCATATTCGCTTCGGCTCTTTGCACTTCGAGAGTCTCAAATCTCAACTGAACAAATCTTGAATAGATTTCCTAAAGTTGTTGATCTGCTGACACGTATCTCCTAGTGATCAACGATCATGATCCTACTTCAACAATTTCACCTCCTCCTCATCCACAAACTCTCGAAGCTATGGATCTTGCGCCACCTATCTTCCTTGACGATGGATGGTCCCAAACTACTTTGGGACTTCGTAACTTTGGTAATTTATCTCTCCTGCATGTGAGAAGTGCTAAGGCTCGTGAAACTTGCTCTTATTAGATGGATGTTGATCCTTTGCACTATGATCTAATGACCACTATCACTCCTCCTCCTGAGCTTCTGATTTCTTCCGACTTAGAAGATTTGTCATTCTTCAAAGGTTTTGACCTTTGCTCCTCCTACGAGTCTGACTCTTGGATCTTGTTAACACTTATGAAAAGTGCTATGCCTTCTGAGCTTGATCCTTAAAGGATTTTGAATTCCCATGCACTCCTTGCGTTCGAGGATTTCAATAACTCAATTCGAATGATTTCTTGAAAAGAAATTCTTCTCGCCCTCCTAGCGTTCCTCTATTCTGGTTCTTCGACGCTTGGTCGCTTTTTGATGTTGTGCACTCCTTGCACCTAGTCTAAGTTTCCGATGTTCTCTCTATGAACTCTTCTAAGTCAATATAAGACTCAGTCGATGCACTCCTTTCATTCGAGTTGCACACCTTGCATACGATTTTTAGAAGAGAAACAGTTGAAACTTATCCAGTTTCTTCACGAACTCATACGATCAACTTCTCGAATAATCATACATGAATGAAATGAAATAAACGAAAATAACATAATGAAAAATTAATTCAATTACACATTAAAATGAACACGATCCAAGAATTGGGACAATTCTCTTTGTTCTATTCATTCATGAAACAAATTACATAATCTTGCAGTTCTTCACTGCGTCTTTCTTCTACTCTATTATGTTCTACTGATCTCTATCTCTATCTCTATCTGATGAGAATTTTACAATACAACAAGAACTATCTAAGGACTAGCTCCACGAGCTCCTGTCATCCTAGCTGCAACCTATTCTATCAAACTCTTAGCGGTTACTTGCTTTTTCCTATTACAATAACTACCAGTTACTTCCATATAAGAGCCAATACTCTATATATTCAACCCCTTACAGTCCTATACGACTTTACAAACAAAACATATTTAAAAATGTTGTTTCTAAAATATCTCAACAACTCGATTTACTCCTTACTTAAATTTTGATTTGAAACTCTGTCATGCTGAGATGTCATTTTTTTTCCTCCACGCTTGCGTATTTGAAGGTGATTCTCCTGCATCAGTTGTCCCCATTCACTGATCACTATGCAAGGTCGATGCAAGATGACATTTGTGATGGGTGTATTGGAAGTGCCATGACATTTCAAGAGAGTGCCGAAAAAGATTCTATAGATGGCAATGAAGAATGATGACAATGAGACATCAATTATATTGAATGTTGATGAAAACAGGATGATCTCAAATATTATGCGAGGAAATCAAACATCCTTAAGTATTGAAACCCTCCCATACATTCAAGGAAACTATCTATACTAACCATGTCAAATTTCAATGCATACAGGTACAGATTGAAAAAATTTCAACGTTTGCCCCATTCACTGCTCATGGTGCGGGATCGGTGGAAGAAATTTTTGATGGATGTATTTGAAGTTCCATGTCAAATTTAAAGATAGTTCCGAGAACAATTCTATAGAAGGGAATGACAAACATTGGCAATGAGACATGCATATTGAATATTGATGCAAATGTGGATGATCCCAAATATTATGTGGGGACATCATACATCCTTGAGTCTTGAAACCATCCCATACTATCAAGGCATGTGTCTAGTCTAACCATGTCAAACTTTTATGCATACACGAACATATTGAATAAATTTCAATGTTGGCCCCATTCACTGCTCACTATGTGGGGTCGGTGCATGACATTTGTGGTGGGTGAATTGGAAGTTCCATGACATTTCAAGAGAGTTCCAAAAACGATTATACATATGGAAATGAAAAATGATGACAATGAGACATCCATTATGAAAGTTGATGAAAACATGGATGATCATGCAAACATCAGACATCCTTGAGTCTTGAAACCCTCCCATACCGCCAAGGTATGTTTCTAGTCTAACCATGTCGAATTTCAATGCATACATGTACAGTTTCAAGAAATTTCAATGTTGGCCCCATTCAATACTCACTGTGTGAGGTCGATGCAAGATGACATTGGTGATGGGTGTATGGAAGTGCCATGACATTTCAAGAGAGTTACGACAAATATTATATAGATGGAAATAACGAATGATGACAATGAGACATCCATTATATTGAACATTGATGCAAACATGGGAGATCTCAAATATTATGCGAGGACATCAAACATCCTTAAGTCTTGAAACCGTCCCATACCATCAAGGAAACTATCTAGTCTAACCATGTTGAATTTCAACGCATATGGGAACCGATTGAAAACATGTCAATGTTGCCCCCATTCACTGCTCACTGTGGGGGTTCAGTGGAAGAATATTGTGATGGGTGTATTGGAAGTTTCATGTCAAATTTCAAGATAGTTCCGACAATGATTCTATAGAAGGTAATGATGAATGATGACAATGAGAGGTTCAACAAGATGAACATTGATGCAAATGTAGACGATCTCAAAGATTATGTGGGGACATTATATATCCTTGAGTCTTGAAACCCTCCCATATTGTCAAGACATGTTTCTAGTGTAACCATGTCAAATTTCGATGCGTATAGGCACATATTGAAGAAATTTCAACGTTGGCCCCATTCACTGCTCACTATGCAAGGGACTACTCTGTCACTCTAGCAAGGGAACTCTTAATCACTCCTCTATTGCTCCAACAAGGGCTAGTGATGTCGTTGTCCCTTTTTCCCTTAAAAAAAAAATCATTGATGTACAAGGGAGCAATATGTCTGTGAGGAAATACCAAACATCTAGCCCCCCCACATACATTCAATAAAGTGTGTGGGATAAACACACCCTAAAAACAACAAAATATCACAAGAATCTACCTAAAACCCTAGTATCATGCTTAGAGATTAATGTAAAGGCTTTGAGCCAACACCTTAGGCCTATGAATCACTACCAAAATAAAGGGCACCCAACACCATTGATGAGGTAAAAAAAATAAACTACAATTCAATTCTATTATTTCAATCCTTAAATATTATGCTCACCAGCCCCATCAATATCTCTCTTGTGTGGAGAATATTAGGGCCAAAATCCACTCATACAAATCAGACTTAAAAAACTATAAATGAAGTAAACTTCAACTTTAGGTTTGGCATATTACACATGTAGACAAAACCATAAAGGGGTTAGATGTGGCACAACTTTTACAAGGTTTAAATTTTATAGGGTTTAGATGTGACAAGTTAAGGTCACAAGTTATATATCCTCTATAAGGTTTAATAATTATAATTGTTAGGAGTATATGGTTATAGGGTGTCAAAGTTACAAGAATTAAATAGTAAGTTATACTAATTAGTGGTGATATGATTCATATGGCATAAGAGTTATATAATTTATAGGGGCGATTAGCAGTTACATGGAATAAGTGTTTGGGGTGATAGACATTATATGAATCAAAGTTTATGAATCTTGTAGTGATATGAGTGTTATGGCTTATATGGGTTATAGAATAATTTACATGGCTCACAAATTACAGGTTCTAGGGTTATCTTTGATATGATTTTTATTTATTAGTGTTATATATATTAGTTTTTATAAAGTTTAAAAGTGTTAGGAGTTAGGGGTTAATCATTATAGGTCATAGGGGTACAAGTTGTAAGAATTATATGAATCAAGGTTGGAGAGATTAAATGTTAGGGGTGACATGTACCAACATAAAGCCAACTAGTCCCTAGGTTACATGTACAAAGTGTTAAGTATTTTAGACATTAGGATTTATAGGGATTGGGAATTGGGAATTAAATGGGTTGTGGGATCTAACAATTACATGTTATTGGTTATAAGGGTTAGGGATACAAAAGTGATATTTAATTGTTATGGATTATAATGGTTAGGGGATAAAAAAGTGATATCTATTAGATATTATAGGGGTTATAGGATAGTGGTTAGCGTAAATAGGGATTATAAGGATTATATGATATAGGTTTTAGAGAGTTTAGAGGATACTGGTTGGTGGTTATACAAATTAATTAAAGGTTATTTTAGTTAGGCATTAAGGGTGGACTAGTATTAACATTGATTTGGGATAGTAATTAGTCATTATAAATCATACTTATTAGTTGTGATAGGTTATAGGGGTTAGGATTAGTTTCTGTAGGGGTTAGGGATGATATGGGTATGGGTTTAAAGGTTATATTGAAAAGAGAGTAGGCATTATAAAAGTTGGTTGTGTAGAGTAATGGAGGTTAAATGGAGGCATAATGGATGAGTATTGAGACTCTTTACTCATATTGACAATGACTTTGTTGAAGCGATTTCTTGTAGTAATCATCATCATCATCTTCATCGTTGTCATCATTGTCATCATAATCATCATTTCCATTGTCATGATCATCATCATATCATCATTGTCGTGATAATTTTCATCACCATAATATTCATCTCCATTGTCACCACCAGTAATCAACATTATCAACATCCTACTCCTCCTTGTCACCATTATCGTCATCATCCCCATTGTCATCATAGTCATTGCCATTGTCATCATCGACATTGTCATCACCATAATCAACATTGTCGTTTCCTTCATCATCGTCATCATCTTTGTCATCATCGTCATTGTTATGTGGGTTATTAAGGTTAGGGGATATCGAATAGAAAGGTTAGGGTTTATTAAGGTTATAGGCTAGGTGTTAGCAGTTATAGATTAGTAGTGATAGGATTTAGGAATTATTATATATATATATATAGTGTATATTAATTTATTATGTATATATTAATTATATATAAATTATTTATATAATATATATTAATTATAACAAAACATAATATAAAAAACATAATAAAACAACCAAACTTTATATTAGAACCCACAGGTCATAGAGGAGGTGGCCAAGAGATATACCAAAATTCTCTCACGCACTAGTCATTCCATAGAGGAGGTGGCCAAGAGACAGACCAAAAAATCCATGCACGATAGTCATTCCATAGAGGAGGCGGTTGTTATAACCCTAAATTGCACTATCCCTGCTTACCTGGTATCAGGCCTACTCATGCCTCTTCCTAGCCAAAGCCATGCTGAGAAATTCCTCAAAAAACCACTTAAAACAAGCAACCCGCGCCCTAACTGCTCACTGGGCGCGGGCATCTGCTTGCTGTCCTTCTACTGCACGCGGGTATCCGCGGGCTAACCCAAAATAGCCCGCGGGTACCTAACAAAGCAAAAAATCAGGAAAGTTTCCGCCGGGACATGGGGCTTTTTGTCAGTTAACTGGAACGTCGAGCCATGCATGGCCGAGAGTTCGCCAAGAACCCTAGCTCCTTCCAGCCTATAAAAGGAGGGGTAGGGGTACTATTCAAAGGAGGAAAAATTATTGCAAAGAAACTCTACCAAATTGCCAAGCCAGCTTTGTCCCAACCCTTTAGCCTTGCCTCAAGCTTTAGGAGAAACTCAAGAAGCAGCAGTTGGAGGACAAAGAAGAAGAGGAAGAGCCCAGGATCAGGATCGTGGAACGGTGACCGGCCTCAGAAAT
>SNQJ01S0005297.1:0-11334 GCA_010110895.2 Picea sitchensis
AAAAAAAAAAAAAAATATGACTCCCAAGAAAGTTTTTACTCGATCTCATCCAAACCTAGAACCTGCGATAGCAACAGATAACCCAGAAATAGTTGCTCAAGAAAAAGATCATAGCTGAAAGCTTAGTGAGTCATACTCCATTTCATAAGTCCCTTTCCTTTTCAGGGGAACCCGTTACCTTTCAAAACACCGACTTTGATACCTTTTCCCAACAAAGCCTGGTTAGAACACGCTCCGATAATTTTGTGACTAGAATCATTTTCGACCCAACTGTTTTGCAATCCCGAACCCCTGAAGTTCTGTCTCCCATTGCTAAACCGCAAAACACTCCCTCAGTGCTATCCAGTCCCTCCTCATCCTCGTCTTCATTCACTATCTCACCGATCATCTAGCCTATTATCCCACCTCCTCCACACATCATGGCGGCTAGATATGCTCCCTTGGTGTTGGCTGCCCCTCTTCATGCCATGCCCCAAGACTATCAAACGAGACTTCCAAAGTTCAACGCAATAGGACCTTTGAACGCACAACAACATGTTGACAAAATGAATGATTATTTTGACCTGCATGAAGTAGATGAGGCTGACGTTCAAATGAGATTGTTTGCCCAAAGTTTGACAGGTGATGTTAAAAAATGGTACAAAGGTTTGCGTGTCACCTCAGTCCTTTACCTTACCGCATTCCAAAGGAGTTTTCTAGACAGATGGGAGGTAAAGAAAAACCCTCTCCAAATATTGTCAGAATACAAAAATATTAGAAGAAATCAAGGTGAGACAGTACAAGATTACTGCATTCATTTCAATAACCTGTACAATGCAATCCCAACTGAAATCAAACCTCCACAGGGTTTGGCATTGATAAAATTCCCTGATGGTTTTGACGCTGACATGTCATACCAACTAAGGGAAATAAATTCTACCACCCTGGAGGACATGCAGAAAAGTGCAATCAGTGTGGAAGCCAATTTGTTGGCAAAAAGGGTACATCAGAGGTCAGATATGAGAGTCACAATTAAAGAGGAGCCTTCCACATCAAACTCAGATTCCAAATTGGATTCCTTGGCTAGAGCAATGGAAAGAATGATGGAAAGACTTACTGTGTCAGAAAGAAATCCTCCGAGAGAAAACCCACCAGCTCTTTAGGTGCAGAATCCTAACTTCAGGAGAAACCCTCCTCAAATCAGACAGAGAGATCCTAGGGATCAAAGAGAGCAGAGAGGTCTTGATCAACAGATCAGACCCCCACTACAAGAAAATTATGTTGATGAAGGGGAGGAAGTGATTGAGGAACTGGAGGATACTCGCATAAATCTCATGGGAATTCATGATAACAAAGCTATTTTCCTTACCCAAGAAGAGAAAGAACTTTTTCTTCTAAATCAAACAAAAGTATGTGAAGAAACTGAAGATGCAGAACAACAGGCATTCGAAAATGCCATTTTGGAGGTACACCGGTAGTATAATCTGCGGAGTAAAAAGATAGGAGGGAGTTCCCCAAAAAAGACAATTGAAATGAAGAAGGTAGTCGAAACCAAGAAAGCCTCTGAGCCATCTGCCGAGAAGATTCTTGAGAAGAGTACTGCCGAAGTTCCTATGAAGAAAAATCTTACTATTTTGAAAAGATCGTCACAGCCCGAGGTTTCATCAAATAATCAACCAAGTACTTCTGGCCAGAAGAATGTGGTAGACAAACCAGAGTTGATGAGCCAAAGCAGAGTCCCTACACCTTTCAGTCTCGAAGGGGAATTAGCCAAAGTAAAAATTCCCATTCCACTTTCTGAGTTGATGAACAAAGATGCTTATCATTCACAAGTGATTAAAGTGCTGACCATTGAACCCAATATATGTACAAAAGCCTTAACCGTTGGACCAGTAAATCATTCAGATACTGTGAACCTTACTGATGATCAACCCGAACTTCTGTTCGGACCTGAAGTAGATGGTCGAGACGATAATGGTGATGTCACTCCTTTTTATATCAGTCTAAACATACATGACCTGATCTTTCATAACGCTATGCTGGATTCAGATGCTTCTCACAATATGATGCCTAAAGCAGTGATGGAAAAACTGGGACTGGAGGTCACCAGACCTTACAAATATTTACACTCATTCGACTCCAGTAAAGTTAGATGTATTGGTTTAATCAAGGACCTATGTATCACCCTGGTTCAGATTCCTGCAAAGAGCATGGTCATGGATGTGGTAGTTGCAGACATCCCTCCAAAGTATGGAATGTTTCTATCTCGATCTTGGGGGGCTAAGTTGAGAGGTACCCTGCAGCTGGATATGTTGTATGCCACTATCCCAGTTTTTGGGCAACAAAGAAGGCTATACAGAGAAACATTGATGAAATACATGGTCCGTAGCCAGGAAAAACCACACAACTATCCTCTTTACTCTGTGCATTCTGACTTGGATTCTTTTATCCTGTATAACGATGGTGACATGGGAGGGCAAAACCCTCAGCTGGCAGAAGATACATCTGGTCCAGATGAAGGCCCAGAAATCATTGAGTTAGCAAGGATGAACAACGTGATAACTGAAGAATTACCGATAGATTTCTGGAGCATGGATTTTGATGGAGCAGTAAGAAAAGAAGGAGCTAGAGTAGGAGTTTGGTTGCATAATCACAGAAACAGGTATTCAAAAACCATTCTTACAAATTAAATTTCTAATGCACTAACAATATTGCCGAGTATGAAGCCTTGATGCTCGGTCTGAAGCTTTTGAAAAGAGTTGGTGCTAAACAGATTATGGTAAGAGGTGATTCTGAGTTGATAATCAAGCAAATCAAAGGTGAGTACACTGTGAAACACCCACGTCTTAGAGCTTATAGGAATGTTGTTCTTGATTCCCTTAGATGTTTCACTGAAGTTGACTTGCAAGTAATGCCGAGGGGACAAAACATTCTGGCGGATGGATTGGCTACGTCAGCAGCCACATGTAAGATTCCTTTCTGCTCGACTCGCCCATACACTGTGGAGGTGAAATGCAGACCAACCGTTCTTGACAATATCAGGTACTGGCAAGTGTTTGGTAATGATGATCAAATCGAAGACTTTCTACAGTGTAAAAATGATTTTGAATGTACAAATATAGATTTAGAGAACAAGGATGAAAATGTAAATAGATCTGATTTTGAAATTGATAGTGTAAATAGCATAGATTCAAGAGAATTAGGTGATGATGAGATGGAGGCCAATATTTTGCATTTGAAAAGTAATGTTTTGCCTAGGGGTCTAATTCCTTTAGAGAACTTGTTTGATTTTAACGATGTAGCCAAAAAACCAAAAATTGAAACCAATGGACAAGAGGTAGAAGACTGTAATATAGGGACTGAAGAGAAACCCAGGATAGTCAAATTGTCTAAATCATTACCCCCTGAGAAAAAACTCAAATACATTGAGTTGTTCAAAGAATATTCGGATGTATTTGCCTGGGGTTATGAGGATTTGAAAGCTTATGATACTAGCATCATACAACATAGGATTCCAATAAAAGAAGACCAAAACCCATTCAAATAGAAACTTAGGAGGATAAATCCCAAGTTACTCCCTCTGATAGAAAAGGAAATCAAAAAAATGTACGATGCCAAAATCATAGTCCCGTTGCATTTTTCCAAATGGGTCTCTAATTTGGTCCGTACTCGTAAGAAATTTGGGGAGATCAGGCTTTGCATAGATTTCTGAAATATGAATAAGGTCTTCCTGAAGGATAATTACCCCTTTCCCAAAATGGACCACATCCTACAAAGGGTGGTCGGATTCAGTCGAATCTCTTTGCTGGATGGGTTCTCAGGTTATAATCAAGTCCTAGTTCACCCGGATGACCAAGACAAAACCGCTTTCACCACACCATGGGGCACTTTCATGTATGTGAAAATTCCTTTTGGTTTGATGAACACTGGAGCCACTTTCCAGAGAGTGATGGATATCGCCTTTGTGGAAGAATCAGGTAAGTTTATTGTCGTCTATTTGGATGATGTAACTGTGTTTTCCTGATCTGATGAAGAACACCTGGGACACCTCAGATGAGTCTTCGAGAAATGTAGAAGGTTTGGGATTTCTTTAAATCCTAAGAAAATCCTTTTCATACTAGAGGAAGGCAAACTACTAGGACACATCATCTCCAAGGACGGGATCAAAATAGACCCCGGCAGAATCAAGGCCATACAAAAATTAGAACACCCAAGAAACATCAAAGAATTACAGTCTTTTATTAGGAGAATAAACTTTCTATGAACATTCATTCCCAATCTGGCAGAGCTCCTCGGAAACATTACAAATATGCTAAAAAAGGATGTAAAAATAAAATGGGACACTGAGTCCAGACAGTCTTTCAAACAAGTCAAACGAGCACTCACAGAGGCCCCTGTCTTGATCAGTCCTGATTTTACTAAGGATTTCTATCTTTTTTCTTTCGCTTCCGAACATACTATAGCAGTGGTATTACTACAAAATAACAGTGAAGGGTATGAATAGCCCATAGCTTTCTTTAGTAAAGAGTTAAGAGACGTTTCTTTGAATTACAAGATAATGGAGAAACAAGCTTTTGCCTTGGTAAAAGCTATAAAAGATTTTAGGGTCTACATTCTCCATTCCCATACCATTGCATATGTTCCAAATGTGGTAGTAAAAGACATTTTGACCCAGGACAATCTAGATGGAAGAAGGGGAAAATGGATTGTTTTCATTTTAGAATACGACATAGAGATTAAGCCTACAAAACTAATCAAGGGTCAAGGCCTAGCAAAATTAATGGCAGAATCAAATTTCCATGCTCTTGACATTAATTTTTTAGCTGCAGTAGATGAACAGGGCGAGATGGCGACTCCAAGCATGAGAGAGGTATTTATCAACTCTCCATGGTAACCTTATATTCGGTTTGTAAAATTTACAAGCTCCCCCTGGTTTGACTAAGACTAAAGCTAGATTTTTGAAGTTGAAAGCCTTAAAATTCTATATTCTAGAAGGCAATCTGTATTGGAAAGATCTTGGAGGTATTCTGTTAAATTGTTTATTGAAAGATGAAGCTAACAAAGTGTTACAATAATTTCATGCAGGAGAATGTGGTGGCCATCTGAACTGGAAGGTCACAGCCAACAAAATCCTTAGCGTTGGTTTCTATTGGCCCACCCTATTCACTGATGTACATCATATAGTGACTGCATGTCATCAATGTCAATTGTTTGAAGGAAAAAGGAAACTCCTCCCTCTACCTCTGAAACCGATCTCAGTTGAATCCCCTTTCCAGCAATGGGGATTGGACTTCATTGGAGAAATACACCCCCCTTCTTCAGGCCAACACAGGTGGATTCTCACTGCCATCGATTATTTTACCAAATGGATCGAAGCAGTACCAAGAAGGCAAGCCACTGACTCTGTTATTATCAAATTCCTTGAAAATAATATCTTGTCTCGCTTTGGATGTCCTAGAAAGATTATAACTGATAATGCAGCTACTTTTCGGTCAAAGAAACTCATAGATTTCTGCAACCAGTATCACATTGGTTTGGGACATTCCACAGCTTACTACCCTCAGGGGAATGGGCTGGCGAAATCTTCAAACAAAACCTTGGTGAACATCATCAAGAAAACGTTGCAGGAAAACAAGAAATCGTGGCATAACAAGTTGGTGTTCGCATTATGGGCTGACAGACTGACCACCAAAAGGTCAATCGATATGTCACCTTACCAGTTGGTCTATGGCACATAAGCAGTTTTCCCCACTTCCTTAGGAGTCCCTGTCATGAAGTTGCTTCAATATGTACAAGCCGAGCCAAATGACTCACAGAGAAGGATCAACTAGATAATTAATTTACAATAGTCTAGGGAAGAAGTTTTCAAGAAGACTCAGGTAATCCAAGAAAGCATCAAGAAGATTTTTGACAAAAGAACCAAGGAAGATGATTTTGAGCTAGGAGATTTGGTGCTAAGATGGGACACCAGAAATGAAGACAAGGGAAAACATGGAAAATTTGACAGTCTATGGAGAGGACCATACATGATTCAAGCATTCAGGGGAAACAACACTTTCTTGCTAAATAACGCTGATGGGACAGATCTTCCAGGAGGACATGTAAATGGAAGAATGTTGAAGCATTATGTGCCACCTCAGTAGAGATTCGAGTTTTCACTCACCATTGTACATACCATTTTTATTTTTCGCCTGCATTTTCTGAGTGAATAACATTAGTCGGTTGGTTGAAGCCCAAAGAGAAGGCCCTAAGCCGCTGACCACTGTTCTTCCAATTTTTTAGAATAAAACTAATCAATCAACGAAGGTTACTAGGCAGAAATTTTCAGAATGACAGGGACCAGGATTCTTGGCACTTCACATGGAAAGTACCATCCCAAGGTGGAGTCGCTGTTATCACCCTATAAGTTATAGGATCAACTGGTGACTGGGATATTATCTGTCTCTAGTGTTTTTTGTTGACAAATGATTTTTCATTCTGCAAATAATTTGAAAAAGAAAAGAAAAAAGTAAAAGAAAAGAAAAAAGAAAAAAGAAAAAGAAAAGAAAAAAGAAAAAAGAAAGAAAAGAGGGCATAAAAGAATTCAATAAAAGCCCCATGCAATAATAGTAACTTGGTCCATACCTTTCAAGCATGGCCAAGTTCTTTTTTAAATTGATGTTGATAGGATTAGTGAATGAGTTTGGCTAAATAGCTTAATCTTAGCCAAAGTATTTAGGTTAGATTAGTGAATAAATCTGGCCAGACTGTCTAATCTTGGTCAGATAGCCCCAGGGTAGAGTAAATTCTTAACCCAATAGTCTAATCTGGGTTAGTTGTCATAGGAAGCTAGGTTAGAAGATAGGCTAGTATCTTTATTGCTTTATTTCAATAAGAACCAGTTTGATGATCATGTTGCACCATGATTTGGATACCTAAAATGTTGTTCGACTAACCCCTTGGTGGTGTAGACATGAAAAGTCTTGGATGAAAACTGTGAAAAAGCACATATCCTAAGTTTTCTAGGCACATGTATTTTCCACGCCCTCACTTATGCTCTAATCATGTATCAATGGTCCAGATGATCGCGCTTAGATCTACGGTGGACAGGTCTTTCCAGACCCCCCCAACCGTTCTATCTTTAACGGAGGGGGGGGGAAGGGGGGGTCTGGAATTGCTGATAAGACCCACGCACATCTGGATGGCTCAGGATCAAGCATGCAAATCTATGGTCAACGTCGAATTCCAGACCCCTCCATCCATTCTGCCTTTAATGGAGGGGGGTGGGTCTAGAATGTGTTATAAACATCGCGCATAGATATGTGGCTCAGAAGCAGGCGCATAGATCAACGACCCAAGATGTTTTTCGGACCCCCCCGACTATTCTTTGTTTAACTAAGGGGGGGGGGTCTGGAATGGTATCTTTCCTCTGGCGGACCCCTTTTTATATGTGGCAATGATCTAATGGCCCCGAGTCCCATCATATCCTACTGTCTGACATACCATCATCACCTCTGGACGTCACCATCCACCTTGCCCGAAATAGTCACGTCCCATAATTGTTGTCAGTTCCTCCCCCCCATTCGCTCATGGAAAGCCCCCTCACTATGACCTTTACCCCAATCGGTAGCCTCCATGTCACTCATCCATATCCCTCAGTCACTATCACCTGCCATATCACACTCTAAGTGATCTGTTGGCCATTTATTATTGGATGACTTATTCGTTAACCATCTAATCTGTCTCCCATGCCCAACGGACACCCATTTACTCAAAACTACCATTTTCCTTCCTACATTCACCATTTTTCCACTCGTCGCACCAGAGAGAATTACTCCGTTTTTGCCTCCATTATAGTCAGTTTCCCCCACCAGCAGCCACCCCCGCTAACATTGTTTTTCTTGTAGGTATCGTTGAAGTAATGGCGCCAATGTCCAAACAAGCAGAAGGGGAGGAAAATTCGTTTCTCCCACCTCCTATCGGCCTCGACAGGATCCCAATGGTTGATAAAGACCGTTTAATCGTAGATACAAAGTGCGTTTCTGATTTCACAGACCTTCATTCATGGCTCAAGGAGGTCTTCCTGGACCAGAGCGATGAAATCAGACTCTGGGAGTCCAAATTACCCCTTTACCTCTTCCCTCAAATTCACCCTTTTCCAGAGTTCGTTCTCAAGTGCCAAGCCCACTACCTTCCCGAGCAAAGATCTGTCTCCTCGTTCAGAGAGATCCTTTTCCTCATCACGCCCGAATCCATCGACCAAATGATGCAAATCCCTCGAGCCGACTCTGCATCACCCTTCAACCTAGAAATTCTTATAGAATTATACCAGAAAATGACTTTCCCTCAAAGAGCTCAAATATTCAACCTTTTCCTCCCCCCATCCACTCAATTTCCCTCCACAAATCCTCCTTATCCTTCTTCCATGTTCTCGACCAAAGGAAACAAGATCATCTCATCCCTTTGTGCCTTGTTAGGATACTATTCTGATCAGTGGGTAGATGACCCCATTCTGGGATTTTTATCCATCTTCTCTACCGATGAGAAACCCACCACCCAATTTTACTTCAGCACATTCCTGGAAAATAATATTCACGAACAGTTCATGAATTTGGCCACGGAAGGCATGTTCTGATACTCATCCATACTGGCATACTTGTTCGTCTTCTTCCAAGTAGACAAATTCATCTTTTCCATGCAGAAGATGGATGGAAATGGTAGACCCCAGGCAGTGACAACATGGACCTCCTTGCTCAAGCACAACTCCATAGAGTTCAGTTTCAAGGAGTTCATTGATCAACTCTACCACCCTGTGGTAAGTATGCTTAGCGGTAGGCCCGAGCCTCGAATAAATGATGAAGTTCAGAGAATCCTACATCTCT
Organism: Picea sitchensis; assembly: GCA_010110895.2. Lineage (NCBI taxonomy): Eukaryota > Viridiplantae > Streptophyta > Pinopsida > Pinales > Pinaceae > Picea > Picea sitchensis. The sequence continues at coordinate 8,841 of SNQJ01S0005297.1, forward strand.
CGAATAACAAAAAGATAGGGGATTGGTATTTGTACCAAGATTACACCGAGATCAGAGTATACGAGTGTGAGCTGGCACCATATAAGCTACCCAAGTGTTTTCCAGTCAAAATTTTTGCTTTGGAATATATAAGGAAGATAATAAATTCCAATGATATCCATTTTGTGTCACTGAAGAAAAAGCAATAGCTTAGAATCAAGGGGAAGATTGGCTCCTTCATCTGCAACAATCATGGCATTGGGGAAGAAGCAGACAGGATGCTGAGGGAAATGAAGTTCTTGATGAGCTTCCCATGGCATTACGATCCATGTGGGATCATCTCCGAGATGAGAGTAAAAAACAAGAACATCTCATATGTTCATGAAGCTAGGCCTGAAGTTGAAAAATTTTCAAACCAGACAGTATGGGAGCCTAACACATTGGCCGAAGTAGAATAACAGGATCCCTCAGCCATTGTGTCACAAACAACCACACCACACGTCCCGAAAGAGAAAAGTCCTAAGAAAGATTTATCTCCGCCTAGCATGGAGGTATCATCAGAAGAATTCCAGCTGCATACTAAGAGGCCTAAGACTTTTGCAGTTCCTGGCCCGACCGGGGAAAAAGAAGCCCCGTCTACTACAGTGACCAAAGTTGATAGGCCACCCTTCGGTTCGAGCCTCCATAAGGTCATAACCTTAGCACTGCTAAAAAAATCTACAGATTCTCCATTGACCACCTAGCCAGGCAAGGTGGGACCGAAGATGAGTATCTTCGAAAAGTATGAGCTGATCAAGAAAAGGAACTAGACCCTGACCAGCAGTACTTGCACCCAATTCTGGAAGCAGACATCCGCTGTGCAACATAGGGTGCTATCAGCATTTGACATCAAGAAGGGAAGAATGCATATGGCATTCCTCCAAGCATAGGTACCAGATCCTAAGGCGATCACTGACTACAAAAGGGCCACCTTCGAATTCTAGACGAAGGACGTGCATCCGGTCGATCAGATGGATCTGCACAAGTAGACAGGGGAAATGGTTTTTTACACGCTAGGGCATGCTTCCACTACTGTGTCCAAACTGAAAGTGTCCCTGAACAATGTTCAAACACAATTGAAGCTAGAGAAGGTATCATCCTTTACCAAGGACAACAAAATCAAGACGTTGGAGGAACTGATCCTCAAGATCGGTTACGATCCTTCGAATGTAAAATTAGCTAAGGAAATGATTAAGAAGAAGAATTCTTACATAGCCTCCTTGAGGAAATAGTTGAAGCTCCCACCCACAGAGGATTCGCAGGTGAAGGAGATAGCAGAGAAAGAAGGAGAGAAAGACAAAATGCTCAAGCTGCTCATGGAGAAGAATGCATAGCTTAAGGAAATGGAAGCTTAGATGGAGAAGCTATTAAAAGAGAAAGAGCAACTGAAGCCAATGGAAGTCATTCCATTGAGTGCTATTCCAATTTCAGGAGTGAGCATAGCATCAGTGTCATAAGTCCCATCCATGACTCCATTGACATCCCTGGAGAAGACAACCGACCTGGATAAGTCTATGGAAAATATGAACCTGCAGGAAACAGAGATCAGCAGGCTCAAAAATGAGATTGAGAACCTTCAGGAACTCAAATCTTCCTTTCAGACCAGCCTCTCCAAGGAAAAGTAGGTGACATATCAGCTCAAACAGAAGTTACAGCAGCTCCGGAAGCAAACAGTGGTAGGAAAAACTTTGGCCGAGGTTAAAGAAAGTGTATGGACAGACATCACCAAGTCCATGAATGAATATGGCCCATGATACAGATAATGTTTGAGCAGAATGAATTGGTGCAGAGAAGCAAATAGGCCATTGAGAAGATCAGATCAGAATTGGGAGATATGCCAACATAGGCGAACGAGATCATCAAGTTCTTAAATTCTAAGACCAGGGAAGAGATGGAAGAGCTGAAAATTGAAGATAGAACAGAGACCATCCTTGAGGTTAAAAGAGTTTTTACCAAGAGAGGATTAATGCTTCAGCTAGAAGAAAAGGTTCAGGCCATGGACCTAGGGGTACAATGATTCTTTAGTAAGATTGAGGCTCTACAGAAGAAAGGTCTTCCTGATCTGAAGGTAATCAATGATAAATTGATGACACTCTCAGATTACAAGAAGAGATTGGCCGAGGTGGCTAAGGACAGTTCAAATTTTACAGGAATTCAAGGGAGCATCACTGGCAAGGCATTTCTAGATGCCATTCAGTGGGAAATCAGTATCCAACATGAGATTCAATACATCTTCCTCACCAAACCTACCTTTTCCAAGTACACAGAAATGGACGAAGTGTATCGAAGGCTACTCAAAGTCAACGTGCCCAGTCAACTTCGATGGGAGGAAATCTGTGACCTGATTGAGTAGAAGATGAGTTGTCCCAGTCAAGTCATTTTTCCAGTCAGATTAGGTCATGCAAAGGCTTCATCAATGGCCCACCCAGCAATCAGCATGCAGTTACACCACATCATCAAAGCAGTTCCTAGATTT
>SNQJ01S0005297.1:21926-32809 GCA_010110895.2 Picea sitchensis
GAGTATAAATTAGTAATATTGATAGTTCCCAAGCCAGGAAGAAAGAGGGAAGGGAGATAGGAAGAAATGAATTACGTTAATGCACTGAAATGGAGAAAAAAACCATGTTCTATGGAATTTACTGATAGTTTAAGTATAAAATAAAAATGATGCTTACATTTGGTTGTTGCATGACTATGTTTTGATTTATATACACGTTGAAATTGCATTTTTATATTTCATAAGTGGTTTATTACACTTTGGCATATCTCTAGACTCTCATACCAGTAGAAGCAGATGCAAAAGTGGATCTTGTGGATCTTTACACACAAGCTGTAAATTTCTGGGTTATGCCAGAACACCTTCTATTATATCATCCATCATATGGCATATGAATTCTATGATATATTAACTAGGCCATCATGCGAGACAGGGAAGAAAACTTCTTTACAAAAAATTCACCAAGACTTTAAAGGTTTAATAAAGTGAAAGATTAGCCAAGATTTTACAAGATTTTATAATTCAATGAAATATTCGTCAAGATTTTACAAGATTTTATAATTCAGTGAAATATTCGCCAAGATTTTATAAGATTATATAATTGACTAAAAGATTCACCAAAAAATTATATATACATATTATATTATTGATAAAATAGCCTTCAATTTTTCCTATGTATCATGGGTATTCGCCCAATTATTATACATATAAATTTAGGGGGGGTTCTTAAAATCACCACTGTTGGGGAACAAAGTGACAGCTAAAAGAGAAAATAGGAACACATTAGGGAATGTGAGGGAATATGTATTTAAAAAAAAAAAATGGGTAATTACTTGTGCAACTTGGGGAGAGTATGACAAGTGTGTGGGTGAATAATCATAATTAATTTAAATTAAAAGTTAATTATTTTTGCATGAGGACAAGTGTCAGTGAGGAAAATGGATATAAAAGAAATGGTGTATAAGGGAAAAGGAGTTGACCTTTGGAGCATTTTTATGTTGTCAATTTTTTTATTAACTGTGTGTTTACTTGTGAGAGTTGGGACTGGAAGCTTGTGAAAAGAGTGGAAGCTCTTCCTTGTGAGGAAATCTTGGAAGCTATTGTGTTCTGGTTTTTGTACTTGGCTCCTTTGCAACTCGGGGGGATAAGGGGGAAGAAGACTACCCCTAACATTGGTTGGGAGGTACCAGTGAAGTTTCGTTGATTAGCAAGGAAGAGAACAGAGGATCACAAGACTTCGAAGGGCATCTTTCCTAGCCTTCATTGGTCTCCATAGTTTTATATTCTGAATTTATTTTGTAGTACGAGTGTAGTAGTATGTTATATTAGTATGGCTACTATAGAATCACTAGAAATTCTGAGTTCCAAATTGTTACAATTTTTTCCTAACGAATAATAGTTATGGCGTTTCCAATTTTCAATTTTTCGTTGTAATTTCAATCGTTTTCGAACTCTAAAATTTGAGTGACTTGATCCCATTGTAAAACTCAAAATTATATTGTGTATGGTATATGTTTTAATAATTCTATTTCCATCCATATGTGTAGTTCGTATGATCAAAGTTTTTAATTGAGATTATTTTTAAATAAATTTAATATATCCTTGTTCGATGGTTACTAAGGAATTAATTCTGAATTTGTATCATGAGTTCTCTGTTGAGTTTCATTTGAATCTTAAATCAACTCATATTGTTGGATCTCTATTGAATTATACTCTATATCCAAATTTATTAGTAGCGTGGAATATATTTTTAATTTTATTATAAATCCAAAGTTTTGGGATCGTGGAATGCCTGTTTGAATTTGATTATAATATAAATTTTCGGGAGTATAGACTTGATTTTTAACCTTAGGAGTTAGCCATTTTAACTTGACAGTTATTCTTGTGACCTTGGGCTAGAACCTGGCACTGGCCGAAAAGGCGTTATTCGGAGCTCTGGAACTCTGACACTCTGGAGGTTTCTTCAACTCCAACACTCTAACTTACCAGAATGTTACCGTATGAATTCAGTCAAAGAGAATCTGGACTGAATTCAACTCCAACACTTTTAATTGAATGGATTGTAGGGATTCTCCTCACACGCGAATCTATGGTGGAGATCTAGTCCATAACTCTAGGCTTCAGAGTTTCTCCACACCAAACAACCTTGAACTATTTCACTCGGATCACCAAACCGTCGAAGGGATCATGGATCTAACAGCTCACACTCTCCTTTGATCAATGGTTGGCTTCCAGTCTGGACTTCAGGACTCCGTGAGTCCCTTAACCTTTAACATCTATGACTCCATTTCTCTGGAATGCCGAACTACCAAAATTCCAAATGACGAAGGCTCAAAGATCTAATGGTCCTCATTTGATCTCTAGATCCATGATTTTCCTTTACTCTGGAACTCCGGGCTTCTGGGTTCCTTTCTCCTTTTCACCACAAAACTCCCAAACTGGCGGATGCTGAATTGGTGAAGGGAAGAGATCTACGGTCCATGTTTAACCATCGACGAATGGTCAATATTGACTCTAGGCATCAGGACTTTTGGAATTTTCACACCAGAGAAACTTCACCCACAATATTGCAGATAGCTTAATTCCAAATAATCAAAATATACGAACACATGTACCCAAAACTGACGATCAATGTTTTCTCCGTACTTTGGGACTTCAGGGAATTATCTACTTCGCGCAACAACAACCAATTCCTCTTGAAGTGTCGAATCGACGAACCACTAAGAATCCAAAATCTCACAATCGCCCAGTGATATAAGGTGTGGATTCACTCCAGGAATTCATGTCTTTGGGGATTTTGCATCACTTACAACAATAACTCAAATTTTTTGGAGTAGTGAAGTCCGAAGGACTTGGGGTTTTAACAGTCTTCCTCCTTTTATTTCATCCAAAAACTGTGATGGATTATGATAATATCCCAAATGGATCTCTTCCTTTCACCTCAAAACAAGGAGGTTTCTCCTCTTGGGGACTTTCTCTATCCCTCCCGAGCTTGGGACTTAAAGAAGTCAGGTGCGCACTCCTTGCGCTATCTCAACTCTGATATTTTATACTCATGTGAGTATAGGTGCACTTCTTATGCCTACTCTAAGTAATTATACATTGTCTCTCTTGAGATTTTTTACTTCATAAGATCAAGGCCTCCGGACACCTTGAGTGGGATCTGTGCACACCTTGCACTAATTCTTCTGAAATTGGACTCTCAAATGTTTCGTTTGCGCACTCCTTGCGTTGACACTATGCACACTTTGGATTGTGACTCCGAGAAGATAAAATTACGAATGTAAAACATAATTTAAATTATTTATTAGAAACAAACAACACCCAGACATAGTTTTACATCAACACAATATCTTTTAGTTCAGAAAGTTCATAGCAAGCTTACAATCTTCTCTTAGGATTCAAAGATTTTCTCTTCTCTTATTTTTCAATTAAACTTGAGTAAAGTTGAAAATGTCATTATTGATAGATTTCTTACTTAATGGTTTCTGGTTATTACTGTTTAATCTTATGTAATGATATTATGGAATTTCTTCCTATTCTTTCAAATAGTAAGATAATGAATTATTGCAATAACATACAATTGCGTTATGTAAGTGGTGACCACGTTAACATATTTTATGTGTTCTTTGAAGAAATTATAGTTAAGAATGTTGGTAATTCTAGTTGAACTTTGGAATAGATTGAAGTTATGGGAATTATATACTTCCTTGTTCCTCATAACAATCATCAGTCTTGAGACCTTAAATGGTCAAAATCAATCGGATGAATCCTAGATTGAGCATTGATTATGTGTCTTGGATTTATTAACCTTGCAAGATAGGTTGGGTGGGTATTCTTTGTATGTTATCTTTATGTGATGTGGCAGATCTCTAAATAACATTGAAATTGTATCTAAATATTTTTGGGCATTGAGATGAATGAAAATAGAATGTGTATGTAATGATGAATGTTGTTTCATGTAATACTTGTTCTAACTAAGGAATTAAAAAAAATAAAAATCTTACTGTACTCACTTACTTTTATGTCATAACAAAGGGGTTGTTACATATGGTATCAGAGCGGGTTCAACCCTACGACACTGGATCGTTACGCCTTCCACCCTATTAACTGAATGATAAAAAAATTATATCGTTAATTAAATTATGAAATTGTACATGCAGGTAATCATGGTTAGATGACGCAAAGGACGTAGATGACGTGATGATATTAAAATAGGTGTGACACCTCCGATAGTACCCATCCTAGAGGAGTCTAACCTCCAGGGACAATTACTACATTTATTGTGTTATATTTTTATGTAATCTTTGCACCCCTTCATTGCACCCTTTCATTATAATTGTACCGTTTCTCTCCTATATATTTTCCAAGGAGACCTAATCTTATGATCATCTTATCTCATCTCATATTATATTATGAATTGGATATATTGTAAAATGACGTTCCCCCTCAAAGTGGACTTTAATTCATTGACTTTTTATCATTTTTAAGGCATTGGATCATAACATTTGGTATCAAATCATTGATCATAGGGTTTTTCTTCTCCACAAAAGTCATATTAGGATGTTTGCTATAAAAAAAATTCTGGGATAATTTAGAAAAGGAAACTTCAAGTTTATTTAGAAGACATGTCAAGGTAGTTGTGATAAATGTTTCAACTTCTGGGTCATTATACGTTTAGAGATACACCCTATGGAAGATATAGTTTTTAACTAGTCCTATTACTAGTATCAAACAATTGTTCCAAGTAAAATCAATATATCTTATTGTTAGCACAAATTTCTACCCTCCAATATGAGCTGATATATGTGTTAGGACAATGATACAAAATTATATAATTAAAGGAGTAATGCCCCAAAATTGTCACTAGCCAAACCCCTCTTTGTTTAGGCTATTTCTTGTTATATTTTGAAGGGAGTCCCTAGGCACACTGAACCACATTCCTGCCAATTTAAATTCTTATTTCTACGTTAAAAACAAAAAATTAGAAAGTTGTTCATCTTGGACAAAGTGTAAAAGCGTCCAAAAATGATGAGGAAAAGTGGTTATTTTCACTTGGAGGGAACCTGTAGGGTTAGAAAAATGATAATAGAATGGAAAAGAAGAAGAAAACTATTCAAAAGATCATAAATAACCACAATGAAAAGTTCAAAAAATGACCAATAATATAACAAATTTACCAAACATAGTTACCAACTTAGTGAGAACTCTACAAAGTTTTCTCTTTTGGGGGGGTCACATTTGTTACCCTATTTTTAAAAACGGTGCTACTAGTAGCACCCCCCATCCCTTTTTAGGAGGGTTTTTTATATTTTAAATTTTCCAATCCATAATGTTTCCACATTCTTTTTATAAATGCTTATTTTTCTTCTATTTTCAAGCTTTTCATATTTTGTTTAATAGTGTTTTTAGCCATTCTTCAAAGCTTCTTTAAATCTTAATTTTTTTTTTTACCATTTACTTTTTTGAAATCAATATTTTTCATATAATTGTGTCTCCTTAACTAATTTATGGTTCCATACTTTTAAAATATAGTGGAAAACATCATTTTTAACACATTGTTTACGTTTACTTCAAACATAGAAAATAATTCTAGTTAGATAACATTATTTTTTAATATTTAGCAGAAAAATACACATTTTACAGCCACATATAATAAAAAATCTACACATTTTGATAACTATTTGTTTAAAATAACATGTCAAATAAAACATTTTTATGGACATAATTGAACAAAAAAAGTGAAAATTTTATAAAAAATCAACATTTTTTCCATATTTTTATACATTTGAAGTAAAAAATGACAACATTTAATAAAAATTTCCCTAGTATAGTGATTCACATACAAATAAATGTAAAAATAAAATAATAAAAAGATTCATCATAAAACAACAATAGATACATATTCATTCTTATTTTAAAATCTGAAAGTCAAAACATTACAATTATAACTCATCAAAAAATTGGAAAATTGAGCATCATCTTCAATGGCATCTTAAAACTAATCAACAATATCATATATCCCAAATTCATCATTCTCAACACACACATTATCATCATCTTCTACATCATTTTGTGCTTCCATTGTGCCATTTTTCTCTACCATTGGGACTTTGATATCCGCAAGTTCTCCAAAGTGATCCTTTCCAATCAATCCTCCTAATGGTACTTGAAGTTCCTTTGACATTTTTTCCACCTTTGATTCACTAAAATATCCTTTCTTCAAGCCAAATTATTGAATTTCATCTTGAAGAGATGGAATAACATTAATTCTTTGTTGAATAAAACTTCACTGTATTGGGTCACTTTCAATGGCTATGCAATTTCTTCCTTTTTGTAAGCAACACACTAATTTTGTACCTAATCACCAAATACAGAATAAAAAAATGAAGCTGAATATTGTAAAAAGGAATAAATTAAAAATAATATAAGATTGAAGTATGATTTCATAAATGTTAGATCATAATTCTTACCTGAACCCGAGAACAAATCCAAAACCCAATCTCATTCATTTGAAAATGTATCTATAAGATATTAATTAATGCTTGTGGTTTTTGATAAATGTTAACCATATCTCCTTTTAAATACTTTTCCTCATATGTTAGATTTCTAACCACAACATTGTAAACCAATAAACTACTAGGATTCCCTTCATCCTTTACTCTAATAAGAATATAATTATAAGAAACATCTTTTTTCCAGGTTGCAAGATCTATACTCTCAAAATCACATTTAAATGGTTCTCTATTGGAGATATGAATAGTATGCGTGTTCTTGTAACATAAATAAGTGCAAATTCAATTAACTTGTGAATAAATACAATTTTTTTCTAATCTTAATTACTAAACATACAATTTCAATATCTTACCAAATAAACTACATCCTTGGATTTTATTTTCCCTTGAAGCTTGATTGTACTAATCCTTGTTGTCTATCTAAATGAAAAACTAGAAATATCCAAAATGGTGATGTTGTAACTTCCATAAATTCCATTACCACTTTATTAAAATCTTTAATGTAAGTATAAGGCTCAATATCATATCCAATTTTTTGGATATTATAACTATGACGGATATCCACAATAACTAGGGAGTATTCTTTTTTAGGAACAATATTTTCAATTTGTTCACAATCACCTAATATCACTTTATATTGAACAATGTCAATCCCATTCCAAATTTAGTGATTAGGGGTGTCATCAAGTTCAACAGTTTGAACATGTCTCTTTCTTTCTCTTTCAAACTTGGTTTTTTGAATAAAACTTTTGAAAATTTCAGGTACTCCATCAGAATTATTATTTGGCATCTTTAATTAAAAAACAAACATATAGTAATATATCTATAACTATTAAAATAAAAATAAATTAACCTACAAATGAATAATATGAATGTAATAAATCAACATACTTTTTTGAATGCAAGAAAAAATTGTTTCAATATTGTTGTAGAGCTTGAATCTAGATAGTTGAGTTTAACATCATCCCAAATTTCTGCATTCAACATATTAATCATTTCCTCTTGTATTCTCATATACACCTTGTGACTAAATAAAAAAAAAATGTTATAATGATATATATAATAAAATACTTAGAACATTGGTATGTTAAACTAAAAGAAATAATTTTCTTGTCCTAACATAAACAAAAATAACTCAACAAACTAACTTTTTAAATTCATCACACATGTATTCGATTGAAAATTCACCTGACCTTAGATGTGATAATATAGCTATGATAATATTCTCATCCTTCACTCATTGTATCATTCTCCAAGGTGTTATAGTCATATCTTCTAGCGGATTTTTTTATTTTAGGACATGTCTTACTTGTGCTACATATTAATGGTTTAGCCTTCTTAACTCTCTAATTTTTTATACTAATATTTTCCCATATGGTGAAGATCATATATATCAAATCTCATACATGTCTATTTCTAAATCCAAATTGAAAATAACTTTCCACAACACTAAATACATCACTTCCTTTGCAATTTTTTTTTTTTACATTTTTGTCATCAATTGAGAACCCTATTTCCATACAACATTTCTTCTGAAACTTGGAATCAACATTTGATATATCCCCATGACATATTTTAGAAAAATCATTATGGATAAATCTCACCCTTTGAATGAAACTCATGGACATTCTGTACTCATTATCTGTTCTATGATCCCATACCAATAACATTTCTTATGAATCTATTAAACCGACATAAATTATGCATTTGATTGTCTCAAACTGAGGATTATTGGGATATTCTTGCATCAATTCTCTTCTAGCCTCTGCAGAATGATTTCCTCCAATCACATAATATTTGTACTAAAACAAATTTGGTCTATCAAATTATTCCCTCCTAGGAACTTCCATTGGGTCAACAAGAACTAGGTAGTCAACCACATGCGCATATGGATTTTACATAATCAATGATTTAAAATTTTGAATATTCAAGTGATGTGGTTTTCTAATTTGATATTTTTCTTTCCCTTTTGTGGGTTTATAAAGCTACTTCACATTCAACTGAAATGTATGGCCATCATCAAGTAAGTGGACCATCCTCAATCTATTTTGAATGGCATTCTATGTTGTTTTCATAATACCATCCTCTAGATGAGAACCTAGTGTTATTATTTAATTTATACCTTTAGGAATTTCATTATAATATTCAGAGATAACAATGGCTTCTTCATCATCATCAACATTTTTTTCTTCCTCTTATGATTTAAATGGGTTTCATCTAAATCAATGATTTCTTCATAATCAGTAAGAATGGAATCATCATTGACCATCGATCTTTTGTGTTTATCTTGTTTATTCATTTTGCGAGAAGGAGTTCTAACCTCATCGGGACTAATCTCAAAAAAATATTCATTTGGAGTTTCCTCATTTTCAAATGTAAAATTTTTAGGATTTCTAGAATGAGGAATTTTCTTTCTTCTTTCATGTTCTTCTCCGTCTACTCTTCCAGCTTCAACCTCTATTACGTTTTGTTTCTTTTTCCTTCATTCTTGTGTCTTTTCAATATGAAAATTATTTATGACATCCATGATATTATTCATTGTAGAGTAAATCCCCACTAACATATGTGAAAGTCGTTCAACAAAATCTTGTAAAAATAAAATATAACATTTCCATGTCAAATAAAATTAAAAAATTAGCATGATACTAAAAATAATAAAGGATACAAAAATAAAAATAAAAAAACTTACATTGCCTTTCTCAATTTCATCAATGATGGATGGACATAATTATGTAAAACATTCATCCTTGTTATAATATCTCAATTTCAAAAAATATATAATCTTGATATAAGCCCTGCCTTGTTTGACGAATGCGTAAACAATATTTGTTCCTGACACCAAACATATATCTCGTAACAAGACAAGTGACTGATAATTTACTTGTCTAATAATACAAATATAGATGTTCTCCATTGTTTCCTTGCTTATATTTAACAAACCAATAATATTCCACTTTGTTTTCACCTTCCATAGATTTCCAAACTCTCTAACTTTCTTCATTACCCTTGACAACTCAGGTGTTGTGCTATCAATTTATTTCCTAGCATTCATGGAGCTCCCAGTTGCACTTTTGGATGCCATTAATATAGGTTCTGATCCAGATATATTCATAGATAATATATTTATTTGCATTTTTCCTATATTAAAAAAAAAAAACATTAGGCCTTCTACATTATAATAAATTAATAAAAAACATTGATTATAATAACTAAGTTAAAAATAAATAAATGAAACTTTTGACCCATGGAGTTACTAGAGCGATTTTGGGACCAAGCCTTGTCTTACAGGAGCTAAAGTGATGTCGGTAATCGCCCCATATAGCCTCACGACCAAGCCATGGGATATCCCAAGGCTTGGCCATGGGGTCTCCCCCCTACGACGAAGCCTTGGGCGCACCCAAGACTTGGACGTGGGGTTGGCCCCCTATGACCAAGTCACAGTCTGGGCTGGGGAAATGTCAGAAATTGTCCCTACCCCCCACGACCAAGCCATAGTATTGTAGAATTGTGCCTTGGCCACGGGGGTCAAGGCGATGTCTGGCCATGTCTGGGGCTTGGTCGTATGGGCTGGGGTGATATCAGGCATCACCCCAGCCCCCATCGTGGTCAAGTCACAGTAGCATGGGTGCCACATGCCTAGGGCTTGACCATGGTGAGGGGTGGGGTGATGTTGGGCATCACCCCGAATGTCCCCGTAGGCCAAATCATGGTCCTGTGTGGGAAGGGAATTCTACCCAGTAGCCACCATGGGACGAAACTATAAAATTTTCACTTTAAAAAAATAAAAAGTGTAAATTAAAAGAAAAAAATTATACCTAAATTTACCTTTTGTTTCTTCCTTTTTTCGAAATATCCTAAGAATTTTGTTAAAATTTCTTTGAAAAAGGTCTCAATTTTTTAAAAATGTTTTGATTTTTTTAGAAAAAATTAGAAAACATCTGAAAAAATTTAAGGTTTTTTACAATTTTCACATGAAAAATTCTTATTTGATTCAAAGATGATCTTATAAATTTTTTTTTGGTAAATGATAAGAATTTAAAGAAAAAACTAACCTCGGAAATGCTAGATTCTCCTCGAATGTCTTCTTGATGTTTCTCCTTTGTAGAATGCTCCAAATTATTTAACGAATGTTGCCCAATATTTAACGCAATGTAAAAAGACAAAACAAGATTGTGTATATATAACATATATGATATAAATTAATGTTAAGTATAATTAATGTGGGATGAATAAAAATGAAGAAAATTTTCTACATGTATAGCTAAAATTATATGGATCATCGCTAAGTTTAATGAATGTGGGATAAATAAAAAAACATGAAAAATAGTGTAATTAACAAGTAAATAACAGAATAAAAGAGTAAAAGTTGTTTTTAATTTTGAAGGGAAA
>SNQJ01S0005297.1:32819-45884 GCA_010110895.2 Picea sitchensis
AAAATTTTGGAGGGAAAAGTTCAATCTGTAAGTTATAATATTTTCATTGGGAGGGTGAGCATTTGTATCATTCTATGTTATTAGTGAGAAGTGATGGCTTCATCAGATAAATAATATTTTATTTCTGAGGCATCAACAAATTGTTCGCATAACTCTTCTTTTGGAACTAGAAAATGCAATGGGAATTCTTGTAATGTAAATGAGGTGTCATATTTTCTAGCTAGTCAGAAGTTTGATCATAGTGCAAATAATGTTATTCAGCATGTTCCTCGGGAAAGTCCTAAATCAAAGGACTTTGAAGGAACCAATGGTAAAGAGGAGGAATATGAGGGTGATCAATATATTCAACAATTTAATAGTATTGAAAATAATCAAAATGTAGTTTGAAGTGGAGACTATGATCAAATTTTAAATGATTGGGATGATAATTTTCCTTCAAGTGAGGATTTTCAAGGTATCGATGAATATTTCCAAGGCACCACTGAATATGATGAAGAATTTCCCTCAAGTGGAAATTTTAAAATTAGTGAAGAATATTATGACAATGATGGACACTCTTTCCCGAGTGGGGAATTTAAAGGCAGCAATGTTAGTGATGATTATTTTCCTCCAAGTGATCATTTTGAAGGTACTGATGAAGATTTTCCTCCAAGTGAGGATTTCCAAGGCACGAATGAGGATTATGAATAATTTCCCTCAAGTGGGGATTTTAAAAGTAGTGATGATGATTATGGAAATGGTGGACACTCTTTCCCAAGTGGGGAATTTAAAGGAAACAATGTTGATGATGATGATTTTCCTCCAAGTGAGGATTTTCAAGGAAGTAACGAGGATGATGAAGAATTTATCCCAAGTGGGGATTTTCAAATTAGTGAAGATGATTATGCCATTGGTGGAAACTCTTTCTTGAGTGGGGAATTTAAAGGAAACAATGTTGATGATGATGATTTTCCTCCAATTAGGATTTTCAAGGCACTAAGCAGGATGATGAAGAATTTCCTTCAAGTGGGGATTTCAAAAGCAATGAAGATGATTATGTCAATGGTGGACATAAAGTTGATGATGATTTCCTCAAAATGAGGATTTTCAAGGTACCAATGATGATGATGGAAAATTTTCTCCAAGTGAGTATATTAATGGCATTGATCGTCTTATGGGTGATGATGATTTTCCTCCAAGTGAATATTTTCATACAATATCCAATGACATTGCTGAGGATAGTAATCCTTTTTATAGTGAGTTTAATATTCCTCTCATCAATGATATTATCAATAAAGATGATGATGGACCTAGGTGTTGATTTTTTAATAAGCTAGGTTAAGCATGAAGTTCATTCCATTTTATCATTTAACTTAACTATAGACAATAATGTTGCAACAACCAAGATCACAAGAAGAAACACCATGCACAAGAACACAAGACGTATCTTGGGAAACCCTTATAAACAAGGGAAGAAAACCCAACAAAATCCTTTGCTATATTCTTCAAGAGAAAGACCTTCACCACCAAGAAAGATCTAGAACACAAGAGGTTGCTCAAACTCTAGAATACTAGCGCCCAAGAGAGGTGCACACCTTTTCCCAAGTAGATCTACTTGCTGAAATTTCCAAACTCACAAGAAAGATATGTTTCCACAATGGGGAATCTTCCTTTACTTATATTAGACTTATCCTATCAACCGAAGTATCTATTGCCTCAACAGGGTCGACCTCAATAATAATAATAATAATAATAATTATTATTATTATTATAATTAATACTAACCATATTAATTATATTTTACATTTATTATTAATCACATTAAGGTGGGGCCGACCTGTACCCTTTACATAACAATTAGGGTTACAGGTAGGTATGACTCTTGAACAACATATAACAAAGGATCTAATACACCCACTAGTGCTCATCCACTAGGGGCACATCCATAGGGATGTCATATCTCTGGCTCACTACATTACACAAAAGAACTAAATCTACACATGTTCACATGTGCTCATCCACAGGCACATCCACTCTACAGATCTTCTTTCCCACTACACACAGGAGAATCATCTGGAGTTTTCTCATCAACTCTGTTGCTCAGAGGAGGCTAACACATCATCTTCATTTATGTTCACATGATGATGCACCCAACCCTTTGGTATTTCCCATGTTCACCTTGTACTCAGCCACAGGCACGTCCAACTCATCAGATTGCCTTTCCCACTGGATAATCATTTGGAGTTCTTATCAACTCTTTGAATGGGAGAGGTCATCTATACCTTCCTAGCTCTGTCTCAAGAAGGAACCATGTACCCTTCTTAGGGTCTTTCTCTCAGGTTTGTAAGCTAAGAGAAAGACTTCACATAGCTGCAATGATCCACACCTCACAGGTTTGTAATCTGGAGAATTTCTCACATAGCTGGAATCATCAACACTCCCTCTCAACTAGGGAGGAATTCTTTATCATTCCAAGTCTCACATGGATGTATTTTTAATTTTGTCTTGGATGGAGTTATTGACACTCCCTCTCAACTAGGGAGCCATTCTTCATGAAGTTAATTTGGTGAAGATATCTGCAACTTTCTCATGTGTAGGAAGGTATTGCATGTGTAATATTTTTCTCTGCATCATATTTCTGATATAAGGATATTTCATCTCATCATGTTTTCGATCCAAGAGGAAACACTGGGTTCTCAAGGATATTTACACATGGTTATTGGTTATCATCATAGGATCCATATCATGGTCAACTAAATATGTCAGAATCTTGTGAAGCCACATTTCTCCACACAGTCGATGCTTATATACTCTACCTCTTTGGTACTCAAGGCCACAGAGTTTTGTTTCCTGCTGCATTAGGAAACCATGAAAAACTTCATGGTAGAACATCAATTGAATGTGTTCTTCCGGTTCCCTATACTTTCTGCTCAATCTGAATCGGCATATCCTACAAATTCAAGTTCATACTAGAGGCATATCTCAGGCCATATCTAACTGTGACTTGCATATATCTCAATACATGTTCTTTTGTTTTCTAGTGAGTATGTCTTGGTTGACTCATGAAATAAGTAAGCACATTTACTACATGGCATGAATCAAGTCTGGTGCTAACCAATAAAATTAGTGATCCAATCAGATATGGATCAGTCTCTTCTGAATAATCATCAATCTTCTTCTTTAAATCCATCATGGTGGATTTTGCATTCTGTCATACTGAAGTTCTTTAATATTTTCACTATATATTTTTCTTGACTTGGAAAAATATCATTTATCCTCTGTCATACTTCTTGTCCCAATAAGTTGTGCATCATACTCATATTCTTCATCATACTATATCAAGGATTACTTCTATCCAACAACAAGGCTTTCTAAATAAGTCATCAAAATCAGTCTCTCATCACCACACTATAATGATATAGGTTTGGATCAGCAACACTATTGATGAAATCCAAAATATCAAGAATATATATATATGATATAGTTTACAACTCATGGATGATAGTACAGATGGAAGTGTATGAGGTTCACTAGGTCAAGTGTCTCATTATAGATAACTCCTTCTATTTTTGAGAAACCTCTTGGCTATAGATCTCGTTTTTTTATTTCTTGACACTTTCATCAGCTGCATGCTTGATCATATAGATCCACTTATAAGTTACCACAAAATTCCCTTTTTGGTCCCTAAATAATATCTTAAGCATCATTCTTTAAGATATACTGGTATTCTTCTGTTATGGCATCTTGCCATACCGGTTCTCTTGTTGCTTCTCTAAGACAAAGAGTCTCATCATCAATGAAGTGTCTCATTACTGAAGGATAGCTTGAAAATCTCTTTTTCTTTCTCAGAATGTGCCTTGAGAGGATTGTATGTTTCTCTGCCTCTTGAAGAGTGATTCTAGGTGGTCATTTTATGCCCTACTGCGATATCTGTGAACATATCAACTGGAGAAACTGGATAACCTAGAGTAATGTTTGTCTCCCTCTGAATTGTTGAAGGGGGAGAAGGTATTGTCTCATTGTCAATCTCCATCCGATATTCTCTGGGTCTTTGAAAAACTATCTCTTCTTCAAGGACAACGTTTCTACTTGTCTAAATCTGTTTCTCACTAGGGATGTCTTTGAATATTCACTGTGTCGTTTCTTGCTAAAGGATATAGCTTGGAATTCTTACCTTTGGGTACATGAAAATACATTGGGCACCCAAATAACCTGAAGTGTTCAATCTTAGGCGTCATTCCGGTGAAGATTTCTTTGGGAGTTATGTTTTTCAAAGTCTGATGAAGACTCTTGTTGTACACATATACCGTGTCATGCATTCTTCTTCCCATGGAATCCTAGAAAGATTATGGTCATTCTTTGTAGCATTGGCTGTCTCAATTATGGTTCTATTATTCTTCTTTCTAAAATGGTTTTGGCTCCTTCTAAGTCAAGTGATTCCCTCTGAAGAATAAGCATATTCTTTTCTTGTTAACCTATCTAGAACAAGAAAAAAAAAAGAACCAATACAAGAATATCTCCTAGAGTCTCTACTTTGAGTGTGTTGTTTCTCTGAATGCACTGAGATCCCTTTGGATCCATGACTTCAACAAAGGTTCCTTCCTCCTGCAATTTCACTCATGACAATGATACAAATAATATATACAAGTGCATACCTGAGGATTTTGATATGATTTCTCCAATGGCTCTTGGTTGATCTCTATCCTCTGATATATTTATGAAGAAGATAGTCACATTGTCACCTTTTATCGTGTTTGTTATTTTGAAGTTGGCCCTTCAATGTAAGGGCTTGAGTAAGTGATTGGCTTCCTTGTCCTGATGTCATATTCCTTCCATTCATTGATAGTTGTCTCTAATAAAACCTTTTGTATTACCCACAATAAGTCTTCCTATGAAGTCTTGTCTTTCAATAATTTTGAAGTTGCTTGATTCATCAATATTATCTTCCATCATAATTTTATATTCTTCACAAACCTTTGTCAACTAGGCTAGAAAACCTAACGGCTAGGCTAGGCTAGAACTTTTAGGTTTTATTGGACTTATGAATGCCAACAATAAGCCTTTGAAAGATAGGATAACACTGGTGAGATGAAGAGCTCCTTCAATGAGTTTGTAGAAACCCTAATTCTGAATTTTTTGCAGAAATTGGTGAAACCCTAGGGCCAAAATTTCAAAATGCTCGGAATGTCACTCTGAGAGTCTCTAGAGATGCGTTGGAGGAGGCCGTACTCTCCTATGAAAAAATTAGCCCCAACGTTTAAGTGTTTAAGGGATGAAACACCTCATAAAGGAAGGCCATATAGATTTTTTGGAAACCGTAGGAGGGTCGTACGGTTTTGCAGAAAAGAGAGGAGACTGGTAGATGCTTGTGCAATGGGTTCTTCAATACCTATGCTCTGATACCATGTTGATTTTTCAATAAGCTAGGTTAAGCATGAATTTCATTCCATTTTATCATTCAACTTAACCATAGACAATAATGTTGGAGCAACCAAGATCACAAGAAGAAACACCATGCACAAGAACACATGAAGTATCCTAGGAAATCCTTCTCAACAAGGGAAGAAAACCCTACCACATCCTTTTCTATATTCTTCAAGAGAAATACCTTCACCACCAAGAAAGACCTAGAACACAAGAGGGTGCTCAAACCCTAGATGACTAGCACCCAAGAGAGGTGAGCACCTTTTCCCATGTAGATGTACTTGCTGAAATTTCCAAACTCACAAGAAAGATATGTTTGCACAATGGGGAATATTCCTTTACTTATGTTAGACTTATCCTATCAACCGAAGTGTCTATTGGCTCAACAGGGCCAACCTCACTACGTCACATGCACAATGGGGAATATTCCTTTAATTATATTATACTTTTCCTATCAACTGGCCCTCTTCATGTTGGCTCAATAGGCTAACTCTACTACGCCAACATAATTATAATTATAATTTATTATTATTATTATATTATTATTATAATTAATAATAACCATACCAATTATCTTACATTTATTATTAATCACACAAGGTGGGGCTGACCTATACCCTTTGTTAGCACTCAGAATTTTGTCCAAATTGATAGATAAATGACATTAGAGGTAACTGTTTCAACCAACTTTAGAGCTAGGTACTAGCTTGCTTAGCTCAGAGAGGGCTCTCTTGTGTCACTTGATATTTCTTTGGAAATCAAATGGCTAGGTTTAGTTTGTTTTGGGGGCTTTTTATAAAGTTTCTAAAAAGGAAAGGGAGAGTCGCTTAGGGCTATGGAGTCGAAATTCTAAAAGTGAATGAAAAAAATAACTAGCCAATAGAACTCTCCAGAGGATAAAGGCTAAATGAGGCAATGAATCTATGATGCAAATGGAGTTTAAGTGAAGTTTAGGAAGAAGGAGAAAACAAATAACTGCATCAGAGCATTATTGAAATGAATTCTGAATTAGCTGAGAGGAAACATACATAGTTCAAAATGATTAAGCTGAGAGCATCATAAGACGAATTTTAAGCTTTTAACTCTCCAATTTGAACATAATAAATTATAAATGGAATTGAATGACACAAAAAACACATACAATGAAAGGAGACAAAGCTCATATCATCACCATTAGAATCTTTTCATAGAGAATTCCAAAAAGATACTGCATATATATTCAATTCGTCTTCAGAAACTTAGAAAGTCCTCCTGCTATGAGGGAAGACCCATCTCCGGTCAGTCCCACCATTCATTTATCTTTTAATAGTATATATAGATAGATTACATCTGGGATTCAAAATGAATCACCTTCCCCAAGATACAAAAAATAGACATCAGTTACGACAAAGGAGTAACATACAACAATTGTACTGCTATTTTCTAGGGGACATTATAAACAAAAATGACACATTTGAGATTTTTTCCTTGAATTCCACATGTCTATATTATTACAAAATATTTTGAAACATACTTAATTTAGCTTGAAATCTATTTCAAATTAGCAATTTATTCTTTTAAAGTGTCTAGCCAAGTAGGTTGGTTTTCGCCAACGCTTTCAACCACATCAACTTTAACTTATGTCTTCTATCGTTTGCTTCTTTTCCTCTTGGAATATTGTGTGTAGTGCTCATCTACGTATCTATTGATTATTAAATCCTTCATTATGGGATTTAATCTGACCTCTTTATCTGCTTCCGGCTCTTCTGCAGGCTTCATGTGAAATTTCATTGCCAGTATTCGCGTGACAAGATTTTCTTTCTTCTTTACTGATAAATTTGTCATATTGTTGGAATATCCTAGTTCACTGGAGGTCGCTTGGCATGTCTCATCCATTCTCTATGGTTTTCTAGAAAAAACGATCTTATCTCCCTTAATTGTACATAAATTAGGAAGCTGATTCATTTTGTGATTACCCAATTCAGGAATGAAGTGTTAATCACCCAAAACAAAGTAATGTCATCCATATTTTGAATGCCAGTTGTCATTGACTACCAATCATAGGTTACTGACGAAAGTACTAGAAAGGACTATGTCTTATCACACTCAACTATCAATTTTAAATGATGAGCCTTCGAATCAGTTTTATGGCGGCGCTTACCCGTCGTCGCACTGAAAAAAAGTACCCAAACAAATGTCCCAATTTGATTTAATGGGCCGTCAACTTTCCCTTTCCACACGTGATCCTTGGATGTGATATATATCTAATAATTTTTTGACACCTGACACCGTGGTGAACTTGGGTGGGTTTCAACTTACCCTCTTTCCCCCCCAATATCTATCTGGTTGTGCCACGTGCCCTTGAAGTGAAACCGTGGTATTCTTATCGGCCTTCCTCCAAGAGCTTAAATGACGCATTATTTCTCCACCCAATATGTCCTTTGACTGTCGATAAATGATGCCCACGATCTACGACCCATTGGGTCTTATCGACTTTGCCTTCCCACTATATTTATCCGCATCCTCTAGATATGGCATCATCCACTAGTCTATCACTCCTCCATACCGACGTAGCCTCCTACTAAGTTTTGAGGCTGGGGCTCCATATGAAATTTGTTTACAGTGATAACATGGGCTCCAACTAGGGATGTTATCCTCCCTGTGAGGTAGCAAAGAACAATAGACCCTATTCCTTATCCATGGGGCTTCTCTCACAACAGGTGTGTGCCATGCTCTGATCTAGAGACTGAATGTTGGATATACTGCTAAAATCTAATTGAATACTTTATTTGGGAATCTAAACTTGAAAATGCTTGATCATCAAGCTTATTCACACCTACCTACCCTAGCAATTAAAATGAACTTCCATTCAAATGAAATCAAAATGTCAATGTAATCATGCAAGCATATTATCTAATGTTAGGTTTCTTTGCACATACTTGTTCCAAAATCTGCTCGCCAACAACTCCTTTCAGAAGTCGTATATGAATTTGATTTCTAGGATTTCAACAATATTGGGACTTTTTATTGTTTCTAGCAAGAGTGCAAATGGAGCTTCCAACGTGTGCATAAGGACCAAACTATATCTCACTTCCTTCACTACATTCTGGTTTTCATGTGGTTCGCCCTGTTAGTTTTCATCAAGAAGCTGATAGATCTGTTGAGACGGTTGGAAGTAACAACCTCCTGAATCAAAGGATAGCACTGGCTAGAGAAAAACCTCTAGTGTAAAGAAATTCATATCTAATACCGACGTTGATTTGTCATTATCTACACCTTCGAGCTTGCAATCCATCTTAATCCTTAAATATTGATTGTTAGAATTTTCCATATAACATGCTATAGGGTCATAAAAATCATGAAAAATCATTTCTTCTTGACGAAAAAACAAACAAAAAGACCAGCCTCTTTAGTAAGTTTTTTTTTTTGTTGCTCTATTTCTTCCATTATGGGAACATTTCAAAATGAAATGGAAGTAATGAGTTTTTCCAATTTTCTATGCATCTCAACAAAAAAATTCATATATCCTTGAACATCTTCAGACATGACAGCCGAATTATGTGCATCAAGACTATCTTCTTATTCACCCAAAATTTATGATTTGGTTTTATTAACCTTATGCAAATTTGCTTTATGATTGTCATATTGGCTTATGGATGAATGAAGAGGAATAAGATCATGTTCATAATATTCTTGCAACTATGGAAGGATGGCATCATGAACTATTTTATATTCCAGAGTCCTTATGGATGTTTTCTCAAAAGCATGATTTTCGAGTGAATCAAATAACACAACTGCCTCTTTATTATCCTTCTTTATTTTTGATTGGAAAGTGGCATACACTATTTTGTCACTTTCCTAAAACTCTGCGTCCTTTGTTTGTTCACTGCTTGAAATTTCCATATATGCAGTTTCAGAATTATCATCTCTGCCTAGGCCACTTAGAAATTGAACAACCACATCATTCTCAGGGGAAGAAAGAAAACTTTGAAACGCTTTGTTTTGTTGGAAATTTTGCAGGATATCTATATTAAATTCCAGAGAAGAACAATGAACTTTAGTAACAAATTCTTGATCAACTTCATCTTTATTTTCAAGCAAGTGTTTGAGTAGAGGCTGCAATTCCGAACCGAAATAACCTTCCATGTGATCAGCCATATGATCATTTAATGTATATGAAAGTTGTTGATCTTCCTCACTGATAACAATTTGCCCATGTAAAGCAGTGCCATTGCAGTCATACTTTCCTACTTCCTCTATTATCTCATGGTTCTCTTTCAGCAATTCAAAGGAGGAAAAACATAATGGAAGATGGTTTTTTATCTGCAAGTCCATTGTATTTTGGGTATTCGACATCATATCTCGAGGATTTCTGATTTGAAACATTATGAACATTTTGCTTCAGTGACTTGAAAGAAGAAAAATATAGTGGCAAGGTTTTTTTCCCTGGTTCAACATCTTCTTCATTTTCTTCACTACTGTCATATTCACAATTTTCATCTTCTTTGGGTTGTTGAACACACTAAATTTTATATTCATCTCCAACCAATGGCTTCAATTTCTTGTCATTTTGTTCCAGTGAATCAGTGTGATTTGGAATGAACATATATTTCTTTTCCTCAATGATTATCTTAGAATTTTCTTTCAACAATTTAAATGAAGAAAAACATAGAGGTAAATCATTTCCTGCAGCTGGTTCGGAACTTTCTTCTTTGCAACTGTGATATGAAAGCTGATGGATCTCACTATACTACTGAAAAGGAAAATTTTTAGGGGGAGAGAATGCAGTTGGTTGTTCTAAAAATTCAACCTCATAATCATCATCATATTCATCATATATGGGTAGATCAACAACACCTACAATGTCATCTAGCAAGAAAAAACTTGGAGCAACAACTAGCTCTTTTACAGACTGATTTGCACACTCGTCTTCTTGACTATCCATAAATGAATATATGAAATAGTCAGCTTCATGCTTATCATGGGGTGTATCAGAAACCACATAAATGATTTTCCTTTCAATAGGTGGAATATAATCTTCTACAAAATCATTAGCATTCAAATTTTCAAGAGGACCTATGATGTTATCAATTTTTCGCTTCATATTCCAGTCAGTTGTTTTCTTCTCATGTCCATTCTCATGTCTTGGAGTACCCAACCCTTCATTTCAGTTATTTACATGCTAGGATATTGTGTTGAATTTCCTGAGCATCATCAAACATTTTTTGTAAGGTCTCATGTCTTCTTTCAATTAGGAGGAAAGACAAATATGGGTGGAGAGTAGTGGCATACTGGAGCATGGAAGTAGCTTCAGTGGGTTGAATTTCTTTAGGTAAATCATAATAAATACTGGAGAACCTTTGACTGAAAGTAGAAATAGTCTCATTTCTTTGCTCCTTCAAGGCATAAAATTATGTAATTTGTTGGTCTAGGGATTTCTTCTCACCCCAAAACTTCGAAAAAACACTCTTCAATTCTTCCCACAAGCCAATTTTTTCTGGATTAAGATGTTTAAACCATTCTTTGGTGTCTCCTTTCAAGGATTGAGAGAAATACCTCATATGAACATCTTCATGGTCAATCTCAAACAAGTCTATAAAATTCTCAAACCCTTGGATGTGTCTTTTAGCTGTGATGACATCATGTTCCCCATCAAACACAGGTAGGTACTCATAGTTCTTTGGAGGAAAATCATGAAGGATGTAGGGTAATTTTAAGCGTCTATATCTGTGTTGGATATTGGAGTGTGTTGAATCAAGAATAGAAGACGAAATATTAGCTTTGGTCTCATGAGGTTTATCAGCTTGGTTGTAGTTATCATATGGTTCAAGTGGGAGATTTTGATCAAAGTTAGTAATAAAATGAGGAGATATTTGTATAATATTAAAAGGAGAATATGCAATTTCAGGATTATCATGATCATCATTTGCATGCAGTAGGTGAAGAAATTGTTTTCTAGCATGTTCAGGAAAGGACCATAGGCAACTTATAACAAACAATAAAATGACTTGGAAAAAATCCAATTTTAAGTACTTGTTTTCTTCCATAATTCTTTTTCATACCTCTGTCAAGGGATATCATCTTCCAGTGGAGTCTCTAAATTGAATTTGAAGCTTGAGTGGGGTCGCCAATAATGTTTTGGAAGATGGATTATGCATTGAGAGTGGATTCACCATTGAAAATTTAAATTTATGGATTCTTATACCAGTGGAATCACCTTCAAACTGATTTTTGATGTGTGGAGTCGCCAGAGCAGGAATACAACCAATATGTGCCTTGTTTGTTTCTCTCAGACCTTAGAACTCAACAATGTCGTTCTCTCCTAGGGAAAATTTTTCAATTTTGTTCCCCGACAATGGTGCCTGAATGTTATCACTCTGTAAATTTTGTCCGGGTGATAGAAAAATGATAGAGGTAACTGTTTCAACCAACTTTAGAGCTAGGTACTAGCCTTCTTAGCTCAGAGAGGGATCTCTTGTGTCACTTGATATTTCTTTGGAAACCAAATGGCTAGGTTTAGTTTGTTTTGGGGTTTTTTAATAAAGTTGTTGGAAAGGAAAGGGAGAGTCTCTTAGGGCTATGGAGTCAAAATTATGAAAGTGAATGAAAATAATGACTAACCGATAGAACTCTCTAGAGGATAAAGGCTAAATGAGGCGATGAATCTGAACTACAATTTGAGTTTAAGAGAAGTGTAGGAAGAAGGAGAAAACAAATAACTGCATCAGAGCATTATTGAAATAAATTCTAAATTAGCTGGGAGGAAACATACATACTACAAAATGCTTAAGATGAGAGAATCATAAGACGAATTCTGATATTTTAACTCTCCAATTTGAACAGAATAAATTATAAATGGAATTGAATGACACAGGAAACACATACAATGAAAAGAGACAAAGCTCATATCATCACCATTAGAATCTTTTCATAGAGACTTACAAAAAGCTACTGCATATATATTCAATTCATCTTCAGAAAGTTACAAATTCTTCCTGCTACGAGGGAAGGCCCTTCTCCGGTCTGTCCAACCATTCATTTATCTTTTAATAGTATATATAGATAGATTAAATCCGGGATTCAAAACGAATCACCTTCCCTAGGATACCAAAAACATACATCAATTATGATGGAGTAATGTACAACAANTGCCTCGAATGCCACATGTCTATATTATTGCAATTTGTTTTTAAACATACTTAATTTAGCTTGAAATCTATTTCAGATTAGCAATTTCTTCTTTTAAAGTGTCCAGCCAAGGAGGCTGGTTTTCTCCAAGGCTTTCAACCACTTCAGCTTTAACTTTTGTCTTCTTTCATTTACTCCTTTTCCTCTTAATAGATTGTGTGTGGTGCTCATATACGTATCCATTTATGATTAAATCCTTCATGATTGGATTTAATATGACCTCTTTATCTGCTTCCGACTCTTCTACGGGCTTCGTGTGAAATTTCGTTGCCAGTATTCATGCGACAACATTTTCTTTCTTCTTTACTGATAAATGTGTCATATTGTTGGAATATCTTGGTTCACTGGAGGCTACTTGGTCTGTCTCATCCATTCTCTCTGGTTTTCCAGAAATCACGAGCTTATCTCCCTTAATTGTACAGAAATTAGGAAGCTAATTCGGTTTTTGATTACCCCATTCATGAATGAAATGTTAATCACTCAAAACAGAGTAAT
>SNQJ01S0005297.1:45917-69189 GCA_010110895.2 Picea sitchensis
AACTTATCATGCTTGAATATCAATTTTAAATGATGATCCTTCGAATAAGTTTTATGGTGCCATTTACCCGTCGTCTCACTAATGAAAAGTACCCGAACAAATGTCCTGAGGTGATTTAATCGGTCATCAAATTTCCCTTTCCACATGTGATCCTTAGATGTGATATATATCTAATAATTTTATGACACGTGACACCGGGGTGAACTTGGGTGGTTTTCAACTTACCCTTGTTTCCCCCTGATATGTATTTGGTGCTGCCATGTGCTCTTGAAGCGAAACCATGGTATTCTTATCGGCCCACCTCCAAGAGATTAATCGGAGTGCAATTTCTCCGCCCGATATGTCCTTCGACCGTCAATCGACGACTCCCATGATCTATGACCCATTGGGTCTTATCGACTTCACCTTTCCGCTATATTTAGTCATGTCCGCTAGATATGGCATTGTCCTCTAGTCTATCGCTCCTCCATACTGATGTAGCCTCCTGCTAAGTTCCAAGGCTAGGGCTCCATATGAAATTTGTTTACAGTGATAACACCCTTTACATAACAATTAGGGTTACAGGAAGGTCTGACTCTTGAACAACATATATCAAAGGATCTGATACATCCACTAGTGCTCATCCACTAGGGGCACATCCATAGGGATGTCATATCGCTAGCTCACTGCATTACATAGAATAACCAGATCTACACACATTCACCTATGCTCATCCATAGACACGTCCACTCTACAGATATTATTTCCCACTTCCTCAAACAGGAGAATCATCTGGAGTTTTCTCTTCAACCTTCCTACTCAGAGGAGGATAACACATCATCTTAATTTATGTTCACATGATGATACACCCAAAACTTTGGGATTTCACACGTTCACCTTGTGCTCATCCACAGACATGTCCAACTCATCAGATCACCTTTCCCACTGGATAATCATCTGGATTTCTTCTCAACTCTCTGAATGGAGGAGGCAATCTCTACGTTCCTAGCTATGTCTCAGGAAGGAACCATGTACCCTTCTTAGGGGCTTTCTCTTAGGTTTGTAAGCTGAGAGAAATACTTCACATAGCTGCAATGATCCACATATCATAGGTTTGTAAGCTGGAGAATGTATCACATGGATGCAATCATCAATACTAGGAATGAAAATCATTTTCTTAATCATTTAGCTGCAACAAATCAAGGTGATTGGCATTCTCTTGTTCAGTGTCCTGATAATGTTTTTCTTGATATTCCTTCTGGTGATGAGGAAAATACTTCTAGTGAGGATGATGAAATAGAGACATTGCAAAGAAACATCGTGTCTAGGACTAGGACTAGGACTAGACCTTTTTATATCAATCCAAATCATTCTAGTTATACAATTTCTAAGAAAAAAAAATCTCACTAAATAAATTTCCATAAGTGAATTGATTTCAAGTGAATGTTGTCAAAAGAATTGTTTGAAAAGCATGGAATACATGTATTCCTTGAATAAAAGGAAGACATATTTTTCAATGAATAAGAGCATGAAAAATTCATATTTGATGGGGTGCATGATATCCACCAAGATAGGATATGATTATCGCATTGGGAATATTTGAATTTGTAGAAAGGATTTCAAAAGCATTCACTCAATTGGTAATAGTCGTCTATCAAGAATCCAAACAAGGTTGGAAAAATATCCTTCAATTTATCCAAAGCTACATCATGGAAGAGAGAGTGGACCATTAACAAACACTACATTGTTGTGGATGTGTCACTTATTTTCCAAACATGGGGAGTGTATGCCAGATAGAGACACAATCCATATTCAAGATAATTTCTCAAGGAGAGAAATATACAACTTGTACACGGGATATGATGAAGGTGTTGAAGGAAATGGTAATTTTATTACATATGCATATTTTACAAGAATATGGAAGAAATAATTCAACAATGTTTGTATTCCTAAGAAGTCAATGATGGGGATTTGCAGTATATGTGCTACTCTTAAGTCAAGAAGAGATAAATCTGAAGGGGAAGAAAGAGGTATGCATTTACTATTTTTTTTTTCAAATTGGACAGTTATAAATTATGAAAACATATGATCAATATTTTCATTGTATGCCATGTGCAAATTCCATAGTCAAAGACCTTCAATAATGTTGGAATCAACAATCAAGTGAAAGGAAAAACTTGTGCAAACATCAGAGGAAGTGTTATAATGCTCCAAAATAATATTTAGGTATGATAATTGATGGCATGGACCAAAAGAAAAAATTTCTACCACAATTGTTTCTTACACAAAAAATATTTACACAAAGATAATTTCATTCAATTTCACTTGGTTGATTGTATGGTTTTCAATGGAAAAATGTGTCCAAGGGTTTACTTCACAAATCCAAATATTCATAATGATGAAAATATAACCATCACCATAATTCATCATGTGCTCACTCACTGGTATGGAAATATTCCTCGAGTTCTCTATATATAGTTAGATAACACTAGTCATGAAAATAAAAATCAAATTATGTTTGGATATCTAAGAATGCTTATTAAACTGGGAATCTTTCACAAGGTGAAAGTTGGTTTCCTTCTTGTTGGACACACTCATGATCATATTGATCAAATTTTCAGTCATTTCCAGTAACGTTGAAGAAGGAAAAATTTGGAATCCTACCATCATTGATTGAATATATTACGAAAACATACATTCCAGAGCCTATTTTTCATATATTAGAAGAAATTGTTGACATGCGGAGATTTATTCAAGGATCACATCATCAAGAAAAATGTATTGAGAAACTTAATGACATTATCTTCCAACATCAATTTTGTTTCAAAAACGTTGATGGGAAAACACTTATATGGGGGAATAAGTATTCAACTACTATAGAATGGGGCCCTTCATCAATTTTAGAATTTTTTAAGTTCATTTAAAATCGTCCAATATTTGCATCAAATTTATTGTTATTACAATTATTTGTTGAAATCCATAATGCATGGAGGTGTAATAGACATATAGATTACTTTGAATTCCTGGAAGAAATAAAAAATTCCAATAAAGATACATATGAGTACTTTGATGTTGTTGATTATGTTTGGTGAGAGTCTTTTTTCAATGGTCGAAGTGACATAATTTCAAGCTCAACAAATGAATATACATTTTTAAACACTCCATTTCATTGGCAAAAAAATATGCCAAATGAATCTGAAGAAAGAAACATTGTTGAATAACAAGAATCTCAAGGTGTTATTGAATTTACACAAGAAGAGGAAAGAGAAATGTATATTGGTTCTCAAAGGTCTCTTTCACAATGTGAAGCTATGGAAGACCTTTACAGGGGATTAGTACATGATATTAAGGAGGGTAGCATGATTGTAGTCTCAACGACTGAAGATCCATATAGTTATCCATTTTGGATTGCAAAGGTTATAAATATTGAGAAACAAAATGAAGATGTTATTGCAATTGAAGTGCATTGGTATGCAACAGGTACACACCCATTCAATGGTGTGTACAAGACAAATATGGTGGTTGAGAAACATGTCAATAGAAAGATAAAAAGAAAGGGTCAAAATACAACTCATCGCCACACTGACCTCTTAAAATTAGAGGATGTTGACATATTTGTTTATGACTTCAATTTGACAAAGAGAGTAAATATTCAATCCAAGACAACACATATTATCAAGAGGTTTATGCCACAAGAAATAAATTCAAGATGGGATTCTATTGAACCTGGTCGTATATCTAAGAGAATTTTGACATCTGAAATGTTGGGCATGCATGTAGACTCAAATGGTGGATTCATCGACAATAGAGAAGAGTATGAATCATCTACATCTTCATCCAATCATTTATCTGAAGACAATGTAGACTATGATGGTATTTCAGAATCCATAAGTCAATTTGAATAAGTGTATGAAACATTTTATATATTTGTTATCCATATGATATTTGTATGGTAACTAAAAATGAGCATTGAACTTACATATGATCCTACATGAAGTTATGAATTATTCTTATGTTTTGCGAATTATATGTTTTGATTATGGAGAATATAATAAAATTCTTAGCTCATATGTTTTGAATATGGACAATATAACAATACTTTTAAGAAATAATTTATGTTTCATTCCATGTAACTTGCATTTACTTTTTTTTTCATTAAAAGTAAAAAATATTAAAAAGTGATGTTGAATTTTTAAAGTATAGTGTGATATTTTCACGACATTATGTATTATCTTGTGTTTGGAGTGATAAACTAAGATTTTAAAAGTAAGCATTTAAGGGTTAATTTTATGATTTTGTTTACATAAATGATTCTTTATTTTACCACTTAAAAAAAATGTGTCATTGTAATACCCCAATTTTACAATGGGTGCTACCAGTAGTAGTACTTTTCAATTTGATGGTTGATTTTGAGGTTTTGGTTTTGATGGTACCAACTGCTAAAAATACGATTTCAAATTATCTATAATTTTAACATTTTGAGAAAAACATTTTTCTTTATGTAACATCATTTTTTTTTATTTAGGCGTTGATTTAAAGTTTTTTTTGAGCTACAGTATGAGTTTTGAAGGCCATGCTTGAAAAAAGTTGTAATTTTGACCTCGCTTGAAAAAATGGTGCTACCTGTAGCACCATTTTTTGATCTGGAGGTTGGTTTTCATGTTTTTTATGAAAAAATATGGGTTTTTTGGGCCAAAGTTCTCATTTTTAGGTCACAGTTCTCATTAAGTCAGTAACTTTGTTACCATAGTACCACCGAGAAAACAGGTTTGAATACAAAAAAACTTCTTTATTGATCAATATTACAAGAGAGTTGATTACGCCACACATGGAAAGCCTACAACTTGTAAAATTATTGATTTGTTCAGAGAAGAGCCATTAGACTAGACAAGAAGAGAGAGGATAATGAGAAAGACACTATGTTGTTGCTACAATGAACCTACCAATAACACATGTGAACCATCCAATATATAGCCAAGGGGGCGCATATCTCAAGGACAAAAGGAGAGGTCTCATGGGTGGCTAAAAATAGAATTTAAGTGCATGAGGGAGAGGGATATGTGATTAGTGTGATATGAGTGAGTGTATGTGAGAGTTTGCATGATGGTTAAATGTGAATTAGAGGGGAAGAATGCACCCTAAACTTAGGAGGGTGTAGTTGAGGATGAAGATGAGTAAATAATGAAGCCAGGTGTTGAGGAGAAAGGCTAAATAAGGCAAATAGGTGCATGAGAGTAGCCAAGAATAGATATTAGTCCAAGTGGATATGACATGGAAGGGGATGAGTGAGAGTCAGCTAATAGATGCGCCCACATGTGAGAGAGAGAAGAGGGCACACTTAGAGAGATGGAATGAGAGAATGAGTGAATTGAATGTGCACCTAGGATAAATAGAGTGGGAGTAATGAATGGAGGATTAAATTAGCTCTCATATGCATGTATTATTTCTAATTTTAACAAAAGAATGAGTGAGTTATGGCTAAGTAAAATTTTCCCTAATTTTTAGGGAATCTCCTAATTTTTAGGAAATTACGGTTTAAACTCAATTGAAGGAGAATTTTATGGAGTTTATTCATGGCAAGTGGAGAGGTGATTACATGGAGGAATATACGACTAAATTTAGGCCCACTTATGTGACTCCCTTATCTCAATTAATTAATTTATTATATGCTCAAGTCTTGGGAAAATATGCCCTATGCTAGGTGGATGCCACATCACCCTTTAGATATGCCACATGTTGACCTCTGAGGGTGCCTCTTTGCACTACATGGATGATGATTGTACCTTCTAAATATAGAAATTTCTAAAAATAGAATACATCTCTTAAATTTTAGGAAACTATCCACATCATCTAGGAAGACTAGGAGAACACTTCCACATGTCACTGTCTAAAAATAGAAACTGCTAAAAATAGAAAATTGTTTGAATTTCTTTGACTTTATACTCATTGAACTTGTTTTTCCGTAAGGGATATTGACATAGCACCCCCTGCCTCAGCAGGTTTTGCGCGACCTCTCGGTCTTATGATTATTCTAAACCTTTCCCTGAGTCAGATTGACTCTTCGATTTTCCCCACAGGGAATATCTCACACACATAGGGGTGTATCCATAGGTCCTTATGAGTTATGTCTGCGTGATCAAACACAGGGTGCTAACTCTACACACCTGATCAACAAATATGATCAAGAATTTTACCGAAAAAGGAATTTCGGATTTTGCGACTTCGTGAATCCTGATGTAAGTTCCTTGACTCTTCAACCTCCAAAACCCGAAATGTCAACGAAGGTTGACTCCTTCAATGTGCCGAACACACGCCATTTGTTGCCCACTAATTTCGGATTTTTGGGACTTGAGCAAACAACCAACAATCGTTCCTCTTCCCTTATGATTCCCCAAATTTTGAAATTTCTCCTTTGGTGAGATCGATGGCCTTTCGGGATTTTCGTTGAACCTTGACCACTCCTTTGACTTCCGCTGCATGTATCCTCTGACCGATACTTGGGACCCACCTTTTGACGTTTCTCTCTTCATGATTTCGGGAGTTGTGTTGACCATGCAACTCTACCTCTTGAGTCCCAAAATCCCGAAACTCGATTGGGGCCCAACAGCTATTGTCCCTCAACCTTTCGGGAATTTTTCCTTTTTCTCTTTGGGATTTCACGACTCACGAAAATCCACAGTAGAGAGTTTCCTTACCTTTCGAAACTCTGATTCCCAAATTCCCGAAGCCTCACTTCCCACATGATCTACAGCTAATATCTTCCTCGATCCGACGACTCTGAATCTTTCAGGATTTCATGAACTGGGAGTTTGAAACTCTTGATTCCAAAATCATAGCCTCCTCTACTTCCCAAACCCCGAAATACCAAAATGACGAAATGGGCTCAACGATGATTAGCCCCTGACCAAATCTCTGTCCATGTGACTGCTTCCTCCATGATCATAGCCCTATTCCAAAGACACATCACATTTTGTGACTACAGGGTTTTCAACGCAAAGTGCCCCGGCTCCTTGTCATCGAAATTGTCGAAATGTCGAACCCTGAAATGCTGAAATTCCACTCCAAACCGGGATCAATGGCTCCTGTTGCTTCTCATCCAATGGTCTCTGCTCCTCCTAAGCTTCTGAATGTTAAAAGACACTCAGCCTTAACCTTCTCACAGATCTACGAGATCTGATGGCTTACGGGATTTCGACACTTCTCCACAAAGAAATTTCACCGTCTGTTTCAGCTCCTGTTACCCCTTTCGCGATTTGGGACTTGGAGCAACCAAGGATTTGGCCTGCACTCCAACCTCACAATTCTCGAATTCACAAAAATGATCCAACGACCCATAGGATTTCACACTTCTCCATAAAGCGTCTCCACCGTCCATTTTGGCTCCTCTCCCGCGTGACCTCCCAGAGGTTAAACTCTGTGCACCTTCCTCCGGATCCATTGGCTATCAGTCCTTTACACTAGATCTGATAGCCCATATCTATTTCTCTTCCTTGTGCACTTTCCTACGTGCGTATGGATGTTGACTTCAACGACCTAGATATCGACTCTCCAGCTGATCTAACAGTAGTTGTGCTCTACCTTGAGCATGGCCTTTTTCCTTTCCCTTGGAAGATTTCTTGCTCCAAAAGGCCTCAGCCTTTGTCTCTACTGCGAAGCATGTAACCTTGGATCGCACCTATATTCTAAGAGGCGTTCCTCCTCCTGAGCCTTATTTCTCTGAGCCTCAAAGCTTCCTTCGAACTCTGCAACCTCTTGTAGGACCTTTGCATGAAATGGTGTTATCTCTTTTGAGCTTATCTTTGGCTCTAACCTCAAAGTGTCTATGTCCCTTTCTCTCCTTGAAGGGATGTAAGTGCCCTCTGACAACTTTCTGCTCAAGCATGCTTTGTTGAGCCTGCAGGGTGTTCAGTAACCCTGTGAGTGTCTCCTCCTGTGATGCTTCTCTTCTCTCTGAACTCAAACAAGAGTTCCTTCTGTGCACACTTGTACCAACTCAATGCCCACCTGGTAGAGTTCTCTATAATTCTTAGTGAATCTGTCTTCTCACCAAACTTGAAATAGAGTTCTCCTCAATGCATTCTATGAATTTGCTCAATGCCCTCCTGGCAGAGCCTTTACAAAATTCTCAACAATTCTGCTTCTCCTCTCTATGCTCTCCTCTGCACAGTTCTCCTTCAAGGTGTTCAAAAAACTTGAGTCTTCCTCCTTGAGTCAATGACTTTAGCTAGTGAGACCTCCTGGCATGTCTTTGTCTAAAATTACACAGAATTCAGAAGTGCACTCTTGCACTAGTTTTCAGAGACCGCATTACTCTGTCATGCACTCTTGCATGAAACCACAAAGAATCCAAACCTGAAATCAAAGATCTCTTAGATAGGAAAATCTATCTATCCCTGCAAATGCACATCTAACATACATATACAACATATCATCAACATGTAAAGACATTCATTCATGAACTTAAAAACACATGAACAACAACATGCAGGAAAAACTGCTATGATTGTATTAATATGAAATGCCTCTTTACAATGTGAGTTCAGACTGTAACAAAGTCACGGCTTCCTCTCCTCTCTAACTATTCTCTGGTTTTTTTTCTCCCCTGAACTAAATCTAGATTCAAAGAAGATCTTTTTACAAAGAGGGGCTCCTCGAGCTCTTCCCTCCATCTCACCAACTCTCATTAAATTACATTCAATTACATTGAATGGATGTCTAGTCTAAATCAGATATAGATCTCGGGCTTACAACCATTTAAGGAAAACTTTATCTAAAGCCTGTGCACATGCATGGCTTTTGGCTCTACCAGCCTTACAACATTTAATACAATTTTCAAATTTTGAAAAAAGAGAGCGTTGCGCCTCTCTCCTTACATTGAATGCACGCTTTGATTTGTTGGTTGGAGGGCATGTAGCTGGCTTGGAGTGATGCTCCTACATCATACTCCTCTGCTATGAGAAATTCATGAGCTCCTGCTCATGAGCTTCCTAGCATGGTTGTCGAAATCCACCTAGATCCCAAATAGTTCTTTGGAGTTGTTCATCTGCTCCATCGCTTCATTGTTGTTGTTGCTTCTACTGCCCTGCTACTATGGCAGGTTCTCCTCTGCTCAGCTTCCCTTTGTTGACCTCTTCTGCTGATCTGATCATCAGCTTCTTGATTGCTTCAATTACCTCGTCCAACTGCTCCAATGGCTAGCTCTTTGTATGTAGTCCGCCCTACTAAACTTCTTCCTCCTTATCAGTGGGCAGATCAACCTGATCTCCCATGATGTCTTTATTTACCTTTGTGGCACTGAGTGGCCACTCTGCTGCAGACTCCAATTCTACAGTCTCCTCATTGAACTGTTTCTCATATTCCTCCTCTTCTGATAGATTAGCTTCTGCCAGTTCTTCCTGTGTTGGTTCAGTTCCAACTTCTTCCAACTTCTCCGGGGGCTGGTATGCTCCACTACCTTCTTCCAACCTAGCCTGTTGGATGTGAAAATTTTGCACCATCACCCTTCTCTCCAGGGCTTCCAATTCTTCACACAGACCAACAAAATCTATGTTGTCTGCTTCCTCTTCTTCTTCTTATTCTTCTTCTACAACTTCCAGTACTGCAGTGATCTCCTGTTCAACTTCCTGGCTGAAAATTTTGAGCCATTTTGTTGAATGCTCATCTTCTGCTCCTTGGGAAAACGTCAGTGTCTGTTCCATTTCTTCTTCCATGACAGTTTATGCTGGATGTCCTTCTTCTATTGCTGCATCTGTAACACATGCTCTAGACTCAACTGAGCTGCTTGATAGGAACACTTCTATTCCTCCAATGATTAGAATGCTCTTCTGATCCTCCTCTTGGATGGTGCACGTTTTTAACTTGTCATCATCTTCATTCACATGGTCTGCAAAACCACACGAATCTTCACCTATCATCACTCCTTTCTAACATGAAATCTCAATAGAGTCCGTGAGACTCTCATATAGTCTCATCCCCTTTCCCCTGCCCACCTGGCAATTTGGGTATTTCCTGCTACCCACCTGGCAGTCTATGAGACCAATTGGTCCTATCTCATTGCCCACCTGGCAATCTAAACTTTCAGCACTGCTCCCCTAGTAGTACGCGAGACCTTCCACTGATCTTCTTCCATTGCCCACCTGGGAACTTGAAAGTCCACTTCTTCCCACCTGGCAGTTTATGAGATCCTCTGTTAATCTCATACCATTTCCCACCTAGCAATATGAATTTTTGTTGTTGTCCTCCTGACAGTATATGATATCCTCCAATGATCTCATTCCATTGCCCACTTGGCATTTTATGAGATCTGAAACTAATCCCTCTTCCTCATCACTGAGGGTTTCTTCAACTTTTGGCTCACAGATGCAAACCAGATCTGTGTCACTGAGGCTTTCAACATACCTCATCCACTTCTTCAACTCTTGTTTCTATTTCCTGGCCAGCAACTTTTGAACAGGCCATTTGGATTTCTTTTTTAGAGGCCATTCGTACCACCAGTGTACTTTTTCCTCCTGCTGCATCTTCAATGTCAGTTGTTCCATTCTCGCCCTTATCTCAGTGAGTTCTTTGTCAATCTTTGCTTTACTCATCTGCTGGTGGTCTCTTCTTCCACCACGCTCATGGCCTTCAGTATCTATTTCCATATTTCACCTGCCCTCTTGGAAAGCATATGGATCACTCTACATCTGAGAGCATCTCCATGTTCTCCTACAACTCACCTGGTTGTCCACCATTTGTTGCACACCTTGCAACAATCACCACAGAGCATCAACACTCTGTCTACCTTCTCTGTCTCCTTCACCTGAAATCTATAGATGAAAATATCATCTCTGATACCACAACTAACATAGCACCCCCTACCTCAACAAGTTTTGCACGACCTCCCGGTCTTAGGATCATTCTAAACCTTTCCCTGAGTCAGATTGACTCTTCGATTTTCCCCACAGGGAATATCTCACACACACAAGGGTGTATCCATAGGTCCTTATGATTTATGCCTGCGTGATCAAACACAAGGCGCTAACTCTACACACTTGATCAACAAATATGATCGAGACTTTTACCGAAAAAGGAATTTCATATTTCCCGACTTCGCGAATCCTGATGTAAGTTCCTTGACTCTTCAACCTCTGAAACCCAAATGTCAACGAAGGTTGACTCCTTCAATGCGTCGAACACATGCCACTTGTTTCCCACTAATTTCATCTTTTCGAGACTTGAGCAAACAACCAACAATTGTTCCTCTTCCCTTATGATTTCCCGAATTCCGAAATTTCTCCTTTGGCGAGATCGACGGTCTTTCAGGATTTTTGTCGAACCTTGACCACTCCTTTGACTTCCGCCGCACGTATCGTCTGAATGATACTTGGGACCCACCTTTCGATGTTTCTATCTTCATGATTTTGGGAGTTGTGTTGACCATGCAACTCTACCTCTTGAGTCCCGAAACCCCGAAACCTGATTGGGGCCCAACGACTATTGTCCCTCAACCTTTCGAGAATTTTTCCTTTCTCTCCTTGGGATTTCGTGACTCGCAAAAATCCACAATAGAGAGTTTCCTTACCTTTCCAAACTCTGCTTCCCAAATTCCCGAAGCCTCACTTCCGACATGATCTATGGCTGCTTCCTCGATCCAATGGCTCTGGATCTTTCAGGATTTCATGAACCGGGAGTTTGAAACTCTCGATTCCAAAATCACAGCCTCCTCTACATCCCGATCCCCGAAATTCCGAAATGGCGAAATGGGATCAACGACGATTATCCCTTGAACAAATCTCGGTCCATATGACTTCTTCCTCCGTGACAACAACATTATTCCAAAGACACGTCATGTTTCGCAACTTCAGGGTTTTCAACGCAAAGTGCCCCAACTCCTTGTCATCGAAATTGCCGAAATGACGAACCCCGAAATGCCGAAATGCTGAAATTCCACTCCAAAGGGGGATCAATGGCTCTTGTTTCTTCTCATCCAATGGTCACTACTCCTCCTAAGCTTCTGAATGTTAAAATACACTCAGCCTTAACCTTCTCATAGATCTACGAGATCTGAGAGCTTACGAAATTTTGACACTTCTCCACGAAGAATTTTCACTATCCATTTCAGCTCCTGTTACCCCTTTCGTGATTCGGGACTTGGAGAAACCAAAGATTTGACTTGCACTCCAACCTCACAATTCCCAAATTCACAAAAATGATCCAACAACCCACAGGATTTCACACTTCTCCACAAAGCGTCTCCACCATCCATTTCGACTCCTCTCCTATGAGACCTCCCAGAGGTTAAACTCTGTGTGCCTTCCTTCGGATCAGTTGGCTATCAGTCCTTTGCACTAGATCTGACGACCCATATCTGATTCTCTTCCTTGTTCGCTTTCCTACATGCGTCTGGACGTAGACTTCAATGACCCAGATCTCGCCTCTCCAGCTGATCTAACGGTAGTTGTGCTCTACCTTGAGCATGGCCTTCTTCCTTTCCCTTGGAAGATTTCTT
The DNA here is from genome assembly GCA_010110895.2 of Picea sitchensis. Classification (NCBI taxonomy): domain Eukaryota; kingdom Viridiplantae; phylum Streptophyta; class Pinopsida; order Pinales; family Pinaceae; genus Picea; species Picea sitchensis. Next base: position 58,384 of record SNQJ01S0005297.1, read on the forward strand.
GCTCCAAAAGGCCTCAGCCTTTGTCTCTACTGCAAAGCCTGTAACCTTGGCTCCCATCTGTATTCTAAGATGCGTTCCTCCTCTCGAGCCTTATTTCTCTGAGCCTCAAAGCTTCCTTCAAACTCTACAACCTCTTGTAGGACCTTTGCATGAAATGGTGCTATCTCTTCTGAGCTTATCTGTGGCTCTGACCTCAAAGTGTCTCTGTCCCTTTCTCTCCTTGAAGGGATGTAAGTGCCCTCTGGAAAATTCCTTCTCAAGCACACTTTGCTGAGCCTGTAGGGTGTTCAGTAACCCTGTGAGTGTCTCCTCCTATGACGCTTTTCTTCTCTCTGAACTCAAACAAGATTTCCTTTTATGCACACTTGTACCAACTCAATGCCCACCTGGCAGAGTTCTCCAAAATCCTCAGTGACTCTGTCTTCTCACCGAACTCAAAATAGAGTTCTCCTTAATGCATCCTGTGGATTTTCTCAATGCCCTCCTGGCAGAGCCTTTACAAAATTCTCAACAATTCTGCTTCTCCTCTTTGTGCTCTCCTCTGCACAGTTTCTCCTTCAAGGTGTTCAACAACCTCGAGGCTTCCTCCTTGAGTCAATGACTTTAGCTAGTGTGACCTCCTGGCACATCTTTGTCTGAAATTCCGCAGAATTTAGAAGTGCACTCCTGCACTGGTTTTCAGAGACCGCAATACTCTGTCATGCACTCTTGCATGAAACCACAAAGAATCCAAACCTGAAATCAAAGATCTCTCAGATAGGAAAATCTATCTATCCCTGCAAATGGACATCTAACATACATCTACAACATATCATCAACACGTAAAGACATTCATTCATGAACTTACAAACACATGAACAAAAACATGCAGGAAAAACTGCTATGATTGTATTAATATGAAATGCCTCTTTACAATGTGAGCTCGGATTGTAACAAAGTCACGGATTCCTCTCCTCTCTAACCTATTCTCTATTTTTTTTTCTCCCCCAAACTAAATCTAGATTCAAAGAAGATCGTTTTACAAAGAGGGGCTCCTCGAGCTCTTCCCTCCATCTCACCAACTCTCATTAAATTACATTCAATTACATTGAATGGTTGTCTAGTCCGGATCAGATCTAGATCTCAGCCTTAGAACCATTTAAGGAAAACTTTATCTAAAGACTACACACATGCATGGCTTTTGGCTCTACCAGCCTTACAACATTTAATACAATTTTCAAATTTTGAAAAACAAGAGGGCTAAGCCTCTCTCCTTCCATTGAATGTGCGCTTTGATGTGCTAGCTGGAGGGTGCGTAGCTGGCTTGGAGCAATTCTCCTGCATCAGATATGAATTTTAAATCATAATTGGCATGCGAGCCCTGGTGCTAAACCTGCTAAAAATAGTAAATTTTGTCAAATGATACCAGAAAAGATCCAAAAGACTCTAAATGTCTCAAGGATCAACAATATGCGCTCAAAATTTGAATCTGGGGCTTGGAGCCCAAACTGCTAAAATTAGAAAGTTCCTGCATGTCGCATGGAAACGTGCTATTGGGCCTAGAATCATGTAAGGGCTCTCCTTGTATGATCATAATTGCTCCAAACTTTCAAGAGATACACTCAAACCATGTCTCCCAAAAAGTAGGAATGCCTTCTATATGTAGAAATCTCTCTCAAAATGCATGGAAACCAAGTCAAATCTAAATATGAACCAAAAAACCATGTATCTATCATATATTTGTCTCTTGTGGGAACCAAGCTGTGCTAATCATAACTGCTAAACTCCGGGAGAATCTCATAATTCTAGTCAAAATAGTGCATGATGGGTCTTAACCCTCAAGATTTTCGAGGGTGAAAATCTAGGGGTTAATAATGGTGACTCAAGGGGACGAGATTCCCCTGTGGGATGTCAAGAACCATAATAATCTCTATGTCCATAAAACTAAAATGATGCTCTATGAGAACTCTGTAGGATGTACCAATGATGCTCTATAAAAATTGAATAAATATGTTCCAATAATACTCGTATAAATGTGTTGAATGAGAAGAGGCCTTGTAAGTTGATCAAGAAAAACCTATAAGATGACATGTAGTACAAAAGCATGTCCAATGGGCCATGGAGTCAAACTATATAATCCTCCCACTAAAAAAGGAAACCTAAGGGGTCTCATCCAAATTTGTTACCTTCTACCACCCCATATGTAGACTCCTCCCCATGGTAAATGTGTTGATGTTGACACAAGGAAGAGAGTCACTTCATCAAATGTCAAGAATGTAAACACATGTGAAGTGTGAAGGAACACCACTAATAATGTCAATGGGTCCTAAAGTAAGAGAAAAACCTGACACTGTGAAATATTTTATGAATTCGAACAGTGATAAGGATCATCTAATCGAGGCCCAATGATACTCAACCTTGTAAGATGTGAAATAACCACATATGAGGCTAATGATTATGAAGGTGCTATGCTTCTGGGTGATATATAGATAATTTTTTGAAGTCAAAACAACATGACTTGATGAAAAAAAGAGAAATGATGGCTCTCTTCCCTCAGTGTGAAATGATAACTCAACAATATGAAGATGAAGGGACCGGGTACCATATCCATATGTTGGATGGGGGGATGACCAACTCAAAGAAGAAGATTGAATGATAAGATATGAGGAGACTAGACATAATATTGATTCAGGACATTCTTATGTCTCCTCAAACTACCCATCCTAAAGGATCAATTCTACAGGAACAATGCAAAATGAAGCCCCCATCCAAGCTCACTCTAATGATAGACACAAAGCCTAGACATGCATAAGGTAGACATTTAAATTTTGATCCATCAAAAAAGCTAGTGGAAAACCATTTATTTATGGAAGGAAATACACACAAGACACAACCACATGCTGGTATGAATAGGAAGAAACTAACAACACTTAAGGAAAGACTGAAGTAAAATACTAAATGGAAAAGATACTACAAGGGAAATATGGATTGTTGTCCTAAAAACTACATAAAATCAGCAAGCTAAAACACTGAAAAGAGAATGCGAAAAAGGAAATGACCTACTCTAACACTTCCCAAAAAAACCAAAATTGTTTGGGACTATGTCCCTCATTGAAAGAATAAATTTAGGCACTACCCATTGACAGGAAGCCCTATAAGTTCACCCTCCAAATCCACCAGCTAAAATGTGTTCTGCCTTATTGATGAATCAATGATCTATGGGCCCAACCAAATATTGTCGAACTTGTCATGGTCACCTGATTTCTCATTTTTCTTGTCCCACAACAAGACCATATCACCAACTTGAAATTTCTTTCCTTTTTCCTTTTTTTCATGTACCTTTTTGATATGTTCTTGATAATCTATAAATTTTATATAGGTTATAAGTCTATCTTCCTCTAGTTGCACCAACTCATCAATGCGGTTTTGCAATGCTTCCTTGTTGGTGGAAAATTTTCCTAATAGATTATATGTGGGAAAATTCATGTCAATAGGAAAGACTACATTTAATCCATAAAATAGCTTAAAAGGATTCTTAGCAATTCATCTTTTTTGTGTGATTCTATCCACCCATAAATCAAATTTGAGACAACTATCCCAAGCTCTCTTGTTGTCCCCGGCTGTATTTATGATTATCCTCATCAATTTATTTCTACTTGATTATACTAAAAAATTTCCCTGTGGGTAGTAATTGGTCGCAAGAGCCAAAGTAATACCATACTAGGAAAAAAATGACAGTAACTCAACTGGTCAGATCACACTAGCATTATCAATCATGATCTTCTGTGGGACACCAAATATGTTGAGGATATTGTCCTCCAAAAACTTGATAATAGTAGCACTGGAATATGTCCTGAGGAGAAATTCTTCCACCCACTGGGTGAAGTAATCAATGGATATTAGTATCCATGGATGACCTTCACTAGAACTCTATGAAAACTGCCCAATAAAATCAAGACCCCACTGCTAGAAAGGGGCATCCACAATGGATGGATTCAAAGGAAAAGTAGAAAGCTTATGCTTTCCTTCAAATCTATGGCATGCCTCACATGCTCAAACAAAATAGTGTGCATCTCTAAAAGGTGTTGTCCAATAGTAGCATGGTTGCATAATCTTGTGTGCAATGATTCTAGAGGAAAAATTCCCACCACACAGTCTTGAATGAATCTCTTTTAACAACTCATTGGACTTATCCAAGTTCACACACCTAAAGGTCATTCCTTCAATATTCCTCCATGCTAATCATCCCTGCCAAAAGAAATACTTGACAGCATGAAGCTGCAAAGATCATCTCTGCATCTTGGTAAAGTTAGGGGGATATGGAAAATTTTCCAAATATAAATGATATCCTGATACCAATATGAAATAGTTAATGGATCAGTTAAGAGATTTACCAAAGAAATTAACTCTCGATCCTCGATAGACTCCATGTTCCTCTCTTCCATCAACCTTACTAAACCTTGTCCTATTACCAACTTGGTAGGCCCCACTTATAATTCATGCTCTTAGATATTATCAATCCACCTCCCCCTGGTTCCATTACAATTCTTTTGAACCAAAACGTACTTGACCATGGCGTGGGGGACATAAGAAATGATGCACAAGTTTGAAATGTAAGGCCTAAAGTTGGACAATCCCTTCACAAGGGCATGGGATTGGTTCTCCATTAGTTTGTAGTTCAATTTCACTCCTTGTAAGGCCTTATTCTTGAAGGCTATGGGCTTCTCCAATCCATCACTGTTTTCTGCAATAACACAACAACCATAGTTGAATTAGAAGTGAAAGAGAAAATTTGAAAATATTTAACATAATCAGGACTAATAAGAATATGTGAGTGACACAAAGCCTATTTAATGTCGTCGAAATCCTTCTTGGCTTCATCACTCCACTTGAGGTTATGGTCTTTTGTAACATCCCTTGACCACCCTCGTCAGGGACAATGCCACGTCAGACACACATAGTCTCAATCTTTGTTATAGGTAATTAAAACTATCCATGTCCAGACATAGACCTACTAGGCAATGGCAACCATAGATCTTTGCAGAATAAATCACATATAAACTTAACAGAAATAAACAAAGATAACATGAAACATACATGCAACGAAACACATGATATTATTATAAGAATCATAGACATACACTAAAATACATCATTTAACCATTAATCACAAAAATTATACTTATCTCTTAATTGTAGTGCACTAAATGCATGCAAACCTTCCACAAACCTCCCAACCTTAGACCACACTACTCATCACTCTCAACAGTGGGTCACCCTTGAGATGGGACTAAACTCCACTGGGAAAGGTATTCCTAGGTTAGGAAAGGACAACAGGAAGGATTTCCTCCAAGATGCCACTTACACCCACCTCTCACAGACTCTCATTCTGCACATGGATGTCCCACCCTAGGAGTATACACCTTCACTTTCACATAGTATATCGACTGCTCCACCTCCCTTCCATGGCTTCAACAACAGGCCAAACATGAATTCTCTGAGCTCTATAGTTGCTATTGCACTCCCTCAAGGAGAAATCAAATCCCCAACAAACTCTCTCACCTGGAGAGAATTTCCCACAGCCCTGGAAACCTTCTTCTTCGACCATGGGCCTGGAAAATCACCTCTTCAAACCACAAAAACAAATCGGGTAAGGGCCAAGGCAAGGGGATGAATCAAGGAATTACAGAGGTTCACAATGATAGAAATGGCTTTGGTTGCGTGCTTGTTCAATGTGTGCATGAATTGCACAATGGATGAGAAGAATCCTAAGGATGAACTCATGGGGAAAAGGGCCAGGAGAAACACAGGAAACCCATAGGGTACATGTTCAACAAGATATCAGTTTGGGTTCATTGCAGAGGTTCGGGATGGTCGAGGGTTCAAAAATGGCATTCAACATTTTACTTCCCCCTACTAGTTGCGTGTGTTAGTGGAAAGAAGGACAAAAAGGATCCTCGAAACAGTCAAAATCCCCACATATATTTGCATGTGACTGAGATGACACATGTCTCTCATCAAGTGTGTTCCTCTCCATTTGGAAGTCGTTCCCCCTCCCCAAAGGAACTTAGGATAAATTCATATCCTCCTCACAACATTTAGAATAATAATATATATTATTCTCTGGGATTTAAGATTTTAATATTATCCCCTTTTTCCATCCTCTCATCCCCCTCCCTTACCCATCCTAGTGCAGCCTCAGCCCCCATACTCTTTCATCATGGTCAGTCTACACGTAGTGATGATTTTATATTAATGATTTAAATATTTACATATACAAAACAGGCTCCTAGCCTTAGCATCCTAGGTTCTCTGGCCCAACTATCACATAAGCCTCCTAGATTATCATTACTTGGCTCACCAGCCTATGAAACATGTTTACAAATCATGATTAAAAATTAGGGGCGTGGCCTTCGGGTTTTACATCTTTCTTCAACATATCATATATGGGATTGGATATCTCCATAACTTTAGGAACAAACGGCCTCATGAAGTTAATTCTACCAAAGAATGGTTGAATGCACTTCATGCTAGATGGGAGTGGGATATCCATAACACCTTTGACCCTCTCAGGGTCTATCCTTACTCCCTCCTTGGATATAATGTGCACAAATAACTTCTTTTGGTTGAGAGACATACCATGAGACCTGGACTTGTCAAAAAATTTCCTCAAATGATTAGCATTATCATTCCTATTTTTTGAATAAACAATCAAGTAATCCTTATATACTACTATGAATTTAAACAAATAATCTAAAAATGCATAATCCATATCACATTGAAAGGTTGCACTAGCATTCATCAAAACAAAAGGCATACAAATATATGAATACTTTCCCCAAGGAGTAACAAAAGTTTTATTATACCTCTCCTTATTAGAAACCAATACCTAATTGTAACTAGAGAAATTGTCCAACATGGAAATCATACTTGATCCAGTCACTTCTTGGAGAATGTGGTCCATTCTAGGAAAGAGGTAGTTGTATTTGAGACATGCACGGTTCAAATTTCTAAAATCAATACAAATGTGAACCTCACCTAATTTTTCTCTTACCGTTATACAGTTGGATACCCAGTGAGAATATCTGATTGTCTTAATGATCCTTTCTTCATATAAATTTTGGATTTACTTCAAAATTGTGGGCGCCACCTTGGGGTTCATGTACCTCAATCTCTTCCTAAAGGGTTTGATTCCCTCTAGTAATAGTATCTCATGGTTAATTATTTTTGGGTCATAGGCCTTAATATCATCATAAGACCATGAAAATATATCCATGTACTCTCTTACCAACGTGACAATCTTCCTTTTCTCTTCTGGTGTACATCCTTTACCAATTTTTAGGATCCTCGGTGTATCCTTGTTGTTGTTGTCTACCTCATCCACTTAATCATTAAGCGAATATTTATTAGTTCCTATAAAAGCATCTGATCTATCAAATAAATATTCTAACGACTCTAAACCCTTATGAATCTTGTTACTTTTGAGTTTAATAATTGGGACCTCTTCTCCCTCCTATACCACACCAATGTTATGATTAGAAAACTCATTAGAATAATTCAAAATTTTCAAAATATTTCTATAATCTTCAAAAACATTCCACAAGCCTATGTTATCCAGAACAAAAGGATGAAAAGAAACCTCAACTAAGTGTGTCAATAAGGGTTAGTCATCCAATATGTAAACAATGTGGCAACAATTGCCAAAGAATCACCCATTTAATTTACAGTCCTATCAATGTGAGAAATGTTAAATGCATCAAAATAATCAGTCTCATCCCACACTGCATGTATATACCTTTTCATCTGTTGGCTCCTAGATTCACACTTCATTCTTACTTGATTTACAATAAGCTTATAATCACCTTCAACCTTTAGTGGTTTGATTCCCATATTCATAAAATTCCTCTATCCAAATAGAGAAGCCTCATACCATACCACGTTGTTAGTACAATCAAAATCTAAGCATGAAGAAAATGAAAATATTATACCTGAAGGAGAAGTGATGAAAACTCATGCACCTGATCCCTATCGTGAACTTGCACCATCAAAATTCATGGACCAAACCTGTGAATGCTCAAGTTCACTCTCTAATACAAAATGCATCGGTAGTTCAGGAACCTTTGAAATGATGTATGCACCCATGAATGTCTCTTTCACATATGGGTATCTTATGTATGGGTACAGGTAGTCATTGTCTCTAAATCGGGGGTCCTCAACATTGTGCAACATTTTTTGTTCCATGTAAATTCTTACCTTTTCATTCGGGTAAATAGGAATGTCGGCATATGATAGATCCATATGCATGGAACCCCCTACATATGTGACTGACCATATCGAAAGGAGCATACCCCACTTTGTAGGACAATCTATTACAAGTACATACATGGCTAACATCTAATTTGGGGACTCCATTAAACAAACCTGTAAACCCTTGATGACCCCGTAACAAGCTACCTCCCTAGCATCCACTACTTCCACATTTCATCAAGGCATGGTGATCTGTAATCCAATATCATGCATAAAGTTATATGCACTAGAATCTATCATGAAGTTTCATAAAATGAAGCCATTAACCATTAATGAACAATAGAAAGGGGTAGGATTACTATTTTCCTTACCAAGACCAAGGAAGACTTGTGGAAATTCATTTGGAAGGTTAACCTAACCCTTGACTCCTAGGAACCTATCCAAGACCTCTTTTTGACTAGGCATGTGAACTAATTCTTTTAAAGGAACATAAATCTTGGTCTTAGCAGGATCATTCTCTAATGAAAAAAAATGTGTTTCAGATCGAACTGGAACTGGAAGAGGTAACAAGGGAGAAGGAGGACTCTTTCTTACATGAGCAGTAGAAGTCTCACCTCTAGGAAATGATGGAGGAGATTTATCTTTTCCTTTGTGCGCATATTTATATGTGAGATATGCTACTCTGATTGCATAAGCTTCATTGTCTCTCTGGATGTATTCTTGAGTAAATGGACGAGTGTGAATTGGGTGCAAGTCAGGCTGCAACGATTTCTATTTTTTTTTTGGGACTTGGAAGGCACTATGAGGTTTAACCTTAGTAACACCTAAGGCTTATAAATCATAAGGTTCTATTGGACAGTTGGTTGTCATTGATGTCAACCCTTGGAGCATTATAGATACCCCATAGTTGTTATCAAGATTGATGGTGAGTTAGTTTTCATTGATGTCAACAAGAGTGGTTGATGTTAGCAGATGTGTTGGGTGCATTTGATGAAGTCTACATGAAGCCCAGAAGGTGTGGTCATGAGACCCAAAGTTGTTTTAGGAATAAGGAAATGAAGTACAGTGTAAATGCAGGTAACATACTCATAGATGGATAGTCCTTGTCGTGCCATTTCCAGTGATAGGTGGTATGCCACATGGTTCCTTATGGTTATGGATATATGACCTTGTGAAGTTGGAAGCTCCAAAGAATGGTTAAGAAGCCCCTAGTTTGTTACAGGAGAATTAATTAAAGGGTAAAGTTTTTATAACAAGAAATTGCAGGTCGATACTAAAGTGAGGAAAAGGTGTTTGTTAAAAAAGTTTAAATACACATCATGAGACATTAATTTTAGACACACACATGTTAATTGAATATCCATCTTATGAGAATATTTTTGTCTATTGCAAAATATTAGCTCGAGTCTGAGGCAACAGAGAAAGTGCGAAGGAAGAGTGAAAGTTTCATAGTTTCAAAGAGCTAGGGTTTTTATGTAACCCTAAGTAAGTAGGACCTCACATGTCATCTTGAGGGTGTCACACGAGGCACCCCGACGGTTCAGTTAGGGATCGTCATGTGGGGCCCTACTAGAGAAGAGTTATTAGTCTAGTGAGGCTAAGACAAATTGGGGAATATACTAATGCCAGGTTGCTGAGGACTGAGGAAACGTTATAGGTCAGTATCACAGAGTATCAGGTTAGCTGCAATATAAGAGGTAAGTTTTAATGGTTATGCTTATGTTTTTATGGCACATGCTTAGTGGTGATGATACATGTTATGGTGCACCTTGGTGATGACATGATACCTTGTTATAAGTACACTTTTAGCTATCTTGATATATGGTTTAGTATGGTTATGGTGCATTGCTAGAGACATATCTTTACAATGTCGGTACATGGTTGAGATACACACCTCGTATATGGTAGAATATGTATGAGATACATCTCTTGATGATATTGGTACTTGGTTGAGATACACCATTGATAGTAATTGCTTGGTACATATTATGGTACAACGTCTATGGATGATTGGCATGTTGTTTGAGGTATATGGTTGATGATATGTGTTGACTCCAAGAGACTAGAGAGTCTCCAACATCAACATTTTCAACCTCTCGCGGGGCTAGGCGAGAAGAGATGGGAATTTTACCCTAGGATTTAAGCCCTGGACAACAAAGAACATTGAAATCTAGGCCAATTTTACCCTAACCTATAGTCCAAGTATGAATTCCTTTGCCATATAATTTAACCTTTTAACAATATTTAATTTTTACGCGGTTTCATGATTTTTATGTTATTTACAATTTTAACAACTTCTATGTGGAATTTATACATTTGTAGTGACAAAATTAGGTTTAATAAAGGAAATGTACAAAAAATAGAAAGGCAATGATTTTTTTTTATTTAGCAAAAGGAAAAATAAATAAAGCAAAGTTAACTAAAAGCTAAGGAAGATAATAAACTATGTTAGTTTGAAAAATATAGATAACATTTAAATGATATAACCTTTTTATTTTTTCATTAGGAGTTAGGATGTGACTAAAACATAATAAAATCAAAATAGTAAAAAAACAAAAGGGTTTATATACATTAAACTAG